>JBAWJQ010002637.1:0-60906 GCA_037783105.1 Bactrocera zonata | reverse complement strand
TTTTAATAATAAATTTCTAATAATATTATAATAATATATAATAGCAAAGTGCCAATCAAATAAATTTATGATGAACTCTAAACAAATGCAATAAAAGTGAAATAAATGAATAGCAGAGCTTAAATACTACAAGCATCACGTGCGCTTGTGTGTGCGTGATTGCTGAATTCGCTGCTAATTTGATAATAGAGGATTACGTTTCATAACTTATTAACGCATTAAAGAGCAACCCTTCTCCAATCAAGCTGAGTACTGTAATCCTACTAAGTTGCAAGTATTGTTAATTGTCTAACTAAATATTTAAATAAGTGTGTAGATCAGAGTGCTTTCTGATATTATGCTCAATAAAATTTATATAAAATGCTTTAAAGTATTTTGCCTAAACATTTTTTAAAATAATATTAGACTAGGTCGCAGCGTTGATCCAAAAATCGATAGATCTCACTTAAGACAGTTATTTGTCCTTTGTGTTACCCAAAACAACTTAGCGCATAAAAAGACGGAGCGTTTTCAGCTTAACATAAAATTATTACAGCGGTTAATATCAATACCAGCCATTTCGCTGGGTTTTCCAAAGGCGTGTATACCAAGATATTTCAATCTCAGTCTTGCTCAAGCCGGAAAATAAAGGAGAAAGTGGTAAGATGATTCCATAGCTTTATTAAACAACGTCTTAAAGGATGCTTAGCTGCAACGCGTATGTACCAGTGTCCAGTTGGATACCTAGAATAGCGACTAGATTGACTTTTCTAAGTACAAGTTGTTCGGAGGACCTCTTACTATCCACTATGGGCCAGAAGGATTTCACAGTCACACAAGTTCTGATTGCTGTTATTGTTGTAACGGGTACCTAATCTCCGTTAGGATGGTAAGGATTAAATAAGTTGTCATCGAGGTCATCCAAAAGCAGGCCCAAGAAATTTGCTGTTTCGGCCGGTTCGGACCATAGGGAGAAGGGTGTCAGATGTATGCGATTAGCAGGGCGTGCAAAGAGGTGGAGCTCTTTGTCTGCAATGGATGGTGGTTTGACTTCTAGTACGCCATTCACTGCCGGGAAGTCGGTGTTGATAGCTCCACTGTGAATGGCGGTCAGTGGTTGTCGGAAGTTTATTGCGTTCGAAGTCTGGTCGGCGCATTGTTTTATGTCGTCGACGTTATTGAGGAAGGACCTCTTGATTCCCTTAGGAGGCGATTCAGCTGCAAACAGAAAACTAATTTCTTTGAAAGCACCGCAGTAGAAGAAAGAGGAGTTTTCTATGCTCTTAGGTGGCAGCATACGGTCCATATTGTGGAGTTTTGGCGGTAGATCAGCGCTTGCAGAACTCACTGGAGGTCCATTTTTGAAATATACCTTAGAAGCTTTTAATTTTGAACTTGAAGGTAATTTTTGTACTCGACCAGGGGTTTAATGCTTACTAAGAGACTAAGTCAACATATTCGACTGATTCTGAAGAACCTACATCGGACGAGCCCCTGATAATCTTGCAGATTGAAATATTATTTAGACATTTGATAAAGCGCGGCTAATATTCTTGTAGACTACAGAATGTTGCTATTTTATTACTTTGAAGATTGGTGCTGCAAATCCAACCAAGACCTACACTGACCGCTTAGCTTTCTCCTCGTATTCCCTTCAATAGTACCTCGTGGTCTTGCCATTTGAAAGTGACAATTTGCTGGCAAATATGCGAACAAATTACAAGACACCGCAAAGCAAACATATGCTTAGCTGTAAGTGCAGACAAGCCGTCAAATACATGTGAACAACTTGCAACACATTACAAAATACTTTTTATCGCGTCACTGCACTTCGCTAAGGATAACTGTTAGCTGCCATTTAGATGGGAGATAAAGGGTTCGCCAAAATGACAAGGCTAAGCCAAGTAGTGACGACTATATTTGGTCGTAAAATATGAAACTGAAGATACAAAGATAGTCTTCCTTAGAAGATTGGAGTTCTAATGGTAGAGGATCGTTGTCGATATAGCAAAGAACAACCAGGGATAAACAGTAAAAACTATTGGCTTTCGAGACTAGTTTTTCGGCCCACGGCTTACCTAGCAAATATGGTGTCACGACGAAGTGATAATAAGTACCAACTAAACTAATCAAATTTTACTAGGACTGGTCGATTAAACCGAATCAATGCAAGTATTTTTTTTTTAATTGATACAACCTTTTTTAAGTTCGTTCAAAACTAATTGATTTATGTGCGTCAGTTGCTTTGTGTTTGGCAACATTTTGTTTGTGAGGCGAAAAGTTTTTTTTTTATCAAGAAAAAAATACCATGGTTTCGTTGAAAATATTAAGGAAGTGTTTTAGGGAGTCTTAGGAGTTTATCATGAACACAATTATTTCGATGGCACAAAGCAGAAGTCTATCACCACTTATTGAATTAAGAACTATATGATCTCCTGCCCTGCAGGATTTCAACCTTTCAACCTCTTCCAAATCCATTTGCTAAATAACCAATTCTTCTATTCTCGGGATTAACTTTTACATGGGCTTTCTATAGATTTATAGAAGATTATCATTCATCTACACAAGGATTGTTCTTCACAGTCCTATTAGGAGTTTACTTTATCGAAAACTTATTTAATAGGAGTCGTTCATTCACCTCCGTTAATGGCGATAACATCGCAAAAGTTAAAGAAACGGAAATCGTCGTGTTGACACCGAAGAGATCCTCTGTTATCAAAATTTCTTATGGATCAACTCAACACATTTTAGTTCAACATGTTTTGGGCATGAAATGTGTCAATGATACGCTCGTAAAAAAATACCCGAATTTCTTGTAAACACAACGTCGAGTAAAGGTAGCAAAAAAAAAAGCTTGACAACGTGGCTGAGGACCTTACATTCATTGTACCGGTGACGAGACGTGGGTTTATCACGTCAGAAGTGTCCAACAATCTAATAAGCAGCGCTCTAAAACACTTCAAAATCGGTCAAAAATCTAGGTAAAGCTTATTGTTTTAATAGGTGTATCTCTCCTAGAATTCGTTTAACAGTGTCCAATGGCTAACAAAATAACTACTGGGTCATTTTGGGGCGTCTATAGGAAGTAATTCGACGTAAACGACCAGATTTGTGTGCAGAAAATTCATAGATTTTTCACCACGATGATCATCTGGCACATTCTAGCAGGATTGTGACTGAATATTTGGCCAACCACAAAACGATAGTAATCGCTCAGCTGGCGCTTTTTACTCCTTGTGACTTTTTTTCTGTTTTCGAAACTGAAAAATCTGCAAAGAGGAATGTGCCAAGAGTCCACTGACGCTTTTAAAAGTCATTCGCTTTAGGCACTGAAGTCTTTGCGTGCCGAAAGGTATAACCAGTGTTTGGAAATTTAACATAGCATCATCATGCGTCTGGGCAAAATTTGATCAGATGTTGTTACATAACGTTCTATCGACAAGACATTCATGGTATATTATTTAAAATTTTCAATCCGTGGAGAGTTTGTAGAACACACTGCAAATCAGTGGCATATAACTAGATATCGGACCTAACACCATTTTTGACCTGGCTAGGATGATCACTTCGAAATTATTCTAAAATGCTTTATGGATATTGTAACAAAAATAACAAAAACTGCCATTAAATTATTATAATTGATATGTGAGGATGACTTTTCTAGAATACGTGACTAAAAGGTTTTGTGATGGGAGAGACATTTTACGAAGTTACAGTTCCAGGGTAAGAATTTAGCATTAGGTAATTTATGTAGGACTGTGAGACACGAGGAATTGAAAATTGGAACATTTGGAGTCCTCAACAGGATTTTTAACGATTTTAAACGTAGTTATTTATCTCAACTTGGGAACCCTTCGAAAAAATTGAGGTATTAATTTTATGATATTAGTCGTCTCTTTCTTTACAAGCGTAGACCACTTACGTGTTTATAGTCGAGCGCGCCAGTCATTTCTTCGTTTTACTATTTGGCGCCAATTCGAGATCCCAAGTGTAGTCAGGTTCTTCTCTCCCTGATTTCTCCAACGGAGTGGAGGTCTTTCTTTTCCTCGGCTTTCATCGGCGGATACTGAGTCGAACACATTCAAAGCTGGTGTGTTCTCTTCCAACTGGACAACACAACCTAGCCAACCCAGCCGCTGTCGCTTGAGTCGCTGAACTATGACAATGCCGCCGTATATCTCGTACAGCTTATCGTTTCATCGACTGCAGTGACTTGCTCTCGAGCCTTTTTAAGGCCCAATCATCAGATGTTGACATAGCCCATGCCTCCATATAGCAGGACGGTATAGATCAGGGACTTCTAGAGTTTGGTCTTTGTTCGTCGGGAGTGGACTTTACTTCGCAATTGCATACTCAGTTCAAAGTAGCATCTATTGGTAAGAGAGATTCTGCTTTGGATTTCAAGGCTGATTATGAAAATACTACCGTCCCTTTTTCAACATCCTTTACTGTCTATGAAACTGCCACATTTACATATCGGTATGAACATTTGCAGGCTTGTATGTTTGTCTACATGTATGCGTGTATGTTAACACCTATTTGTTGCATTCTATGTAATATGCGTCACGAGAGGAATGTGGCAAGTGCAACACGAACACTTTACATGTTTAGCTATTTGTTGCATGCAACAGTAAATGGCTGCTTCTTGGCACCTTCTTAGCGAGGCGCGTGCACATGGCTAGGTAGCATGCCGCAAAACACTTTGACACTGCCAACTGCTTTTGCCCCCAATGGTGTTACAAGTACTGCCAAAGCGCCAGTTACAATACTCGTATTCAGCAATGCTGTTGCATGTTTACACCAAAGCATACAAACGAACAACTGTTAAATGTATGTGTGGCAACCGTTATGTGGATATCCGTGCTCAGGCGCTTGTAGTTATTTGCCAAGAATTTGGTTTCACTTTTCCGTCGGTGTTTTCTCGGCGCACTTCTATGCAAATAGTTGTCGGTTTTTACCGGCGCACGGACGCGTTGCCAACTATGTGGCAGGTGAATAAAATGTCGCGGTGTTTCTGTGCATTTGCCAAATTACATATTTGTGTATGTGTGTGTGTGGGTAAAAAGCAATTTCTGCATCGCTTTAAGTGACTTTGGTTTGCGGTGGCTTTGTAGGCAACGTCTTACACTCAGCCAAGGAGATTCCTTCTGACAGCTACGATACTTCAAAGGCTTCCAGTCGCTCGCTACAGCCATGGCGTGTCTGCCGTCTGTCGTCTGGCATTTGTCTTCTCTCACCTGCTATTTGCCAACGTGGCTAACAACTCTCATATCTTGTTGATTTACTTTTAAGTGATGCAATTATTTAACTTAGTCGTTGCATTTGCTTACTTTTCCCGCATTCAGATTTTCATCTCACTTTATTTTCTCTTTCTGCGATTTTATTATTTTGCCTGTGTGCTTAGTGCAGTCGCTGAAGCAATTCTTGAAAGTGCAGGGACAGAATCTGTATTAAAGCGATTTTAAATATGAGTTAAGTTGAGTGGTGACTCAGGTAGATTGAAACACCAGGGGCCAGGGTTTTAAAATGACGATTTTCTTCTTATTATTATCTACCGTCAATATTTTGAGCGAATCTAGAGTCCCAATTAACAAGTTATCTTCCAATGTTCTGTGAAAAGGTTCGCTTTTAAGACCGAAGGTATTTGGATACCATCGGTCAGTATAATTTAGCTCTTATAGTTATAATTTCAAGTGTAGGAATGTTCTTTTAGTTCCGGGTTTCAAGTAAAATATTATATTGTCATCTTTCGTTTCTTAATTTCGGAAGATCATTAACATCTAATTTTTAATTGTTCATAATTTTTAAATATTTTCATAAATATTTTTGACAGAGGTTGGATTTCGTTGACGGAAAATGTAACTGGTAATTGTTCACCGTTTAAACTAAATTGTGAAATCTTTGGATAAGATTTTGAAGGGATTTTCCACAGGCATTACTAAAACAGAATTTTCTATAAATATCTTTTTAGACATAAAGTGTACCTGTTTGAGCCACTTAGAGCTCTCCTCACGGCGATGCGCTCTTTCATCTTATATGTCTAGAAACGATTTTGGATTTCGAATGATATTGAAAAAATTACTGACGACAGAGATTCATGACTTTCATATTATTCTTTTTATACCCTGAACAGAGTATATTAAGTTTGTCACGATGTTTGTAACACCCAGAAGGAAGCGTCGGAGACCCTATAAAGTATATATATAAATGATCAGTATGTTGAGCTGAGTCGATTTAGCCATGTCCGTCTGTCTGTTCGTCTGTCTGTATATATACGAACTAGTCCCTCAGTTTTTAAAATATCCTTTTGAAATTTTGCAAACGTCATTTTCTCTTCAAGAAGCTGCTCATTTGTCGGAACGGCCGATATCGGACCACTATAACATATAGCTGCCATATAAACTGAACGATCGGAATCAAGTTCTCATATGGAAAACTTTCGCATTTGACAATGTATCTTCACCAAATTTGGTATAGATTATTTTCTAGGGCAAAAATGCAATATCCGGGAAAATTGTTCAGATCGGTTAATTATAGCATATAGCCACCATACAAACTGAGCGATCGGAATCAAGTTCTTGTATGGACAACTTTCACATTTGACAAGATATATTCACGAAATTCGGTATATATTATTTTCTAAGGCAACAATGTAATCTCCAAAGAAATTGTTCAGAACGGGTTACTATAACATATAGCTTCCATACAAACTGGACACATAGTTACTAACAGAAAAGCACCTGTGAAGGGTATTTAGCTTCGGTGCAACCGAAGTTAACGTTTTTTCTTGTTTTTCTTTGATATTACAACTCTGAGCCGGTTTGAACCGAGAAGACGAAGCTTCGCCAGTGGCCTCTATCGACACATCCCGAAATTATTTTTCGCCGTAGAGCTTATACAGTTCATCGCTCACACGAGCGGCTCCAGAGACCTTCCGTGGAACACATCATCCGAATTTTTTTCTCTTCTCTGTTTGTCATCATATATGTTTCTTTGCCATATGATAAGACGGGAGAGATAATAGTATTACAGAGCGTAATTTTTATTCCTTGAGAGAAGGATATGCTTCCCAATGATCTACCGATTCCAAAGTTGCACCTGTTGGCAAAAGTTATTTGTTCTTCAGATTGTTCATGGAATTCATGATGGTTCCAAGATAGACAAACACCTTAACTTTTTTGAATTTATAGCTGCCAACAGTGACATTGTTACCGAAACGCGAGTAATTTTTGTGTGTGGCCTCCAGGTACTTAGACTCTCACCACAAGTCTAAACCAATTTCTCTTTCTTTTCTAGGTTGGAACGCCTGCGCTGACGGCTTGATGTCTAAATCGTATGCGTAACACACTAGCACGGTACATTTAAAGTAGACAATGCCACTGCGGTTCAGATCAGCGGTGCGTGTTACTTTTTGAAAAGACGCACGAGAGAGAATCACCCTATCTAAAATATCGTCAGACATCGAACGGTTAGAGAAGGTCTCATTCATTGTGTTCAACGTCGTTCTGCATATCAAATTTAGACAACGCGTCGAATAGTCAGTTCCTGCCAGTGCTGTTGAATGCGCCCTCGATATGAATCTTGACTGTTATTAAGAGCACAACCATGATCTAACTCACTGAGATGGTACGTCCAACTTACCGACCAGCTGTACGAGTTTAAGTATAGATCGGGCTTTAAAGGTCCTTCAATATTTCAGAAAGACTGAGAATTTGCACCTATTTTAGAAGAGTAACCCGCTGAAAAAACAGCTTGAATATAGGCTGCTATAGTTTCGATATCGACGGATCCGACAATTCAGCAGCTTCTTGGGAGAAAAGGACTTGTGGGAAATTTCAGATCGATATCACCTAAACTGAGGGACTAGTTCGGGGATATACAGACAGACTGACATAGTGAAATAAACTCAGCTTGTCCCACTGATTATTTATCTGTACATATATTTTATAGGGTCTCCGACGTTTCCCTTTCGTTCAGGGTATAATAAAATATTAAATATTTATAATCAAGTAAAAACAAACATATTTTATCTAATATATAGCTTTAGTAGTCCATATCTCGCTTTGAGTAAGTGCGATATGGATATACTATATGTGGTAAGTAAGCTGAGATTTCATACCAGAGAAAATTTCTATCTCAGTATATCAGTTTTAGCTACCGTCAGAGTTGGACAATAGCAAAGAAAAATTATTGCTATCATACAGATTTTCTTCGACAAAGGCGAAAACACAAGTCGTGCGGCAATAATAATCAATTTTGCACAATCTCAACCTTTTGGACTGGATTTTCTTCTGCGAATCGCTGCTGAAACGAAACGAGATCAATCAACTTATAAAACGGACGGTTGAATCGCTTTGAGCCTTCCCAAATGTTGGTCAGAAAGGTTTTCCTATATGTACGTTTGGTGGGCTTCGCAGAAAATCAGTTACTAGAGCTATGTATAATGTCAAAAATTGGGTATGAAGTATTTGCCCAGAAACTGACAGCTTCGGCCAATAGGAGAGGAATTATGTTCCATCAGGGCAACGTTAGGCCACACACATAGATAGTAACCAGCAGGAGCTCGCTGGGATGAAGCTCGAAAGCAAACTTATAATATGAGGAAAGAATCATTAATGTTTAGTATACGCTTATCTTTCTGAATATGAAATGATAAAGTGCATACGACGATTTCTACGATGAGTGAAATTATTCGACAAAGAAGTTCCATTCAATTTTGTGAATTCTTAAGTGAAATTTGTTTACCGCCAAAAAGTGCTTTAGATTGGTACATATTATTTAAAGAGGATCGAGAACGCTTTGACGACGAACCAGGTTTAGGACGGCCATCAACTGTTGATCAACATGTAATAATATAAAGGAACTGGTGATTGAGAATCAATGATTAATAGGCAGATATGAATGACGGTCAGTGAAAACTATTTTGAAAGATCATTTGGGCCTAAGAAAATTTAAAGCACGATTGGTTCAAAAATCAAGGTGTGGTGCACTTCGAACTCCTTCCTACCGGTCAAACTATCAACAGGGAATACTATTTGATGGTTACGCGTCGTTTGTGCGAAGCTATTCGTAAAAAGAGGCCGGAATTATGGGCGGACAACTCCTGGTTAAAGCTAACTGCACTGATTCTGTGTGAGTTTTTTTTGGTAAATTTTCAACCAACATTCTGCCGCAACTATCGTATCAGCATAACTTAGCTCAGTGTGGCAACGGCGAAACCGTTTTAAGTCAATTGAAGACACTAAACTTGAATTGCTACGCTATTCCAGAAATTCACTTTAACAACTATTTCGTGGATTGGAAAAAATGTTGGCAATTATTTTAAGGAGACGACATAGATTTTGAAGAATAAATTAAGAATTTTACAATTATGAACAAAGTCTTACTATTTATTGCTCATAGTAGTACTCTGTCATACCGATACATGCGCGTCTTTCAACAAAAATAACAACAAAAACCGGTAAACTGCCATTTCAACTTCTGATTAAAATCAATCAGCGCGCAACTCAACAAGTCAAAAGGCGATAAAAGCTGTACTCTGATATGTGACAACCTTTACATTTATATTTCTTTGTACGTGTGTATGAACGTAAATTCTAAAGAATTGAAGCTGGAATCACTTTTGCTCTTGCATGACACATACAAGGCTACTTTGCCACACACAACCGCCCATCCAAGGCATTCCAAATTACAGGGGCGTATCTCGGTGTACTTAAATTGTAAGTGAGCAAACATACATACAGACATATATGACTGTATATTGGCTGTGTGCCGCAAAGATAGAGCGCAGCTATAAAGTGAACATTAATTTTTGTGGTGTGCAACGACATGGCGAAATGGCGCACAGCTCGGCGGCTTGTGGACGACGGTAACCGTTAGTTGGCAAACAAGGAAGCAACCAGGTGTAAAAGATACACATTACCAATACACATACACACTATCGCTTACATTTCCTATAATATATGAGTAATATATTTGTGTTTGTGCTTTTAAGTGGAAACACGGCAGCCGTTTGCTCTAGAAGAGACAGCGTGTCTTCGCTTTGCTGCTCTTTGTGAAATGTATGATCACAAATGGTTGCTGTGTGTACATGTGTGTTATTGTTGGAAAGTCGAAATGTGTCTACGGCGTAGCGAGATATATAGTAAATGCCGGTGATGTCAAGATACGTGGAAATTCACTTTTCTGTTCAAGAGGGCAACAAACTAAAGAAAATATGTTCTTTCAGAAGTTGAGTGAAATCAATATACTCGCATGTTGATAGGTATAATAAAAGAACAGACGGCACAGGTCCATATAAGTAGATCAAGAAGTATAAATGAGTATTAATGTTCTTTACGGCACTTAATTATTTGAATTAAACAATCGAAGTACAAACAGTCGAGAAGGAATAGGAACATAGGAAATTTTAACAGATCAACAACAATGGCTCGTTTTCGTTTAGAATGGAAAAAAAAAACCGAGCAAAACATTTACAGAAAATGGATTTTATAACCGAATTTGTTGATTTGCGATCGTAAGTCTATCAGATTGGACAGCTCTTGTCCAATGAAACGCCTGCGTCAAATGTAGGCTATAAAAATTAATGACTATGAATTTAGGAGTCCTGCCATTTTATACTATTGTGATCAAAAATTAAGTTGAATTTGTTTATAAAGTGTAAAATATTTATTTATTTTTCTAAATCAATTTCGTTCCCTTAAAAATTGTCCTTGTTGTCAACGTTTTTTCCAGTTCTCGAAACCGTCCGGGGTAGCCTTAAAAACCTTCTTCAAATCGGTTTATAACTCCTTAATTATATCAAACCAATACGGGAAACATTAGACTTTTGAGTTTGCTGAAAACAAAAAATCAGACGAATACGACTGTGTAAGGAACTGAGTCTAGTTTTTGAAAAAACAAAAAACAGTCGCGAAGAAGCAATGCAATTTGACGCGTTGAAAATATAAAAAATTCTTCAAAAGGTTTTGAGCTGGGCCAAAAATATTCCAACACTATCAGCGAGTTCTTTAATTGTCAATCGATGAATTTCAAGCACATAACTTTTATTTTCTCTTGTCAAACCCCAGAGGTCATCTAGTGACTGATGCCCCGAGCAAAGTGAAAATATGGAGGAAATACTTCTCCAGTCTGCTGAATAGCAATGAAAGCATAACACTAATAAATAGTGAAAATATAAAACTGACCAGATATTCATTATGCGCCAAATCTAGGAAAAGACCCGTGAAAAAAGGATCGATGGACAGCAATATGGATTCAGACAAGATTGCCCTCTATCGTGCGACTTTTTCAATCGACTGCTGGAGCAAATTCATAATTCGAATTGCAGTGTACAACTGCTGGGGTACAGCGATAATATCGATTTCATTGGCCTCAATACCCGCGTTGTTAGTTCTCCTTTCTCCAGACTGGATAAGGAAGCGAAGCAAATGGGTTTGATAAAGAATGAGGGCATAAAACGAACAGTCATTGGATTCGCGGCTTGGCTCCCAAGTCACTGTTAAAAGTCATATTTTCGTCTATCTTGGAACCAGCACTAACTCCACCAAGAGAAACATGGACGATGACAACATCTGGTCAGTCGGACCATTGGACCAATGAAGAAAAAAATACCCGCCTTCCTGATGGCGGGAGTTTTAAAGGACAATTTCACCTTACTTTTTGATCACAATAGCATGTGGTATACGTACATGTAAGATATATCACATGTACCTCCACAAAACAAAAAACCGAACCCTACTGGGGTACAAATAACTACACGTTCTCTGTGAAATATCCCGAATAATCATGGACTACGAGCGCGACGTCCAGCCAAAAAACCCCTTCTCATCACCCGAATGAAGAACCAGCGGCTAGAGTGGACAAAATTACACAAAACTTGGACTGCATTAGGGGAAATGTTATTTTTTTCCGACGAATCCAAATTTACATTTACATTTTTGAAAAGCATTTGCCTTATTTAATGCTGTGGCAGGATACAACTAAGGTTGATGCTGGGCACATTTGTATTCCTAAAAGATCTGTGAAATCCGAAAACTACATTGTAGTTTTGAAGGAAGGCGTTTTACCCACTATTGAAATGCTTTGCGAACACTTTTAGTCTATTTTCAGGATGATTTAGCTCCTTGCCGTAGAGTCAAAACTTAAATAGATATTTCAATAATTCATTACAAACACTTACAGGTTTAAAACAAACATTTTTTTATGTAAATGAGTCTCACTCGTGGCCAGAAAACAGTCCAGTTCTCAATTCAACTGGCACTATATAAAAATGAAAAAAATATTGAAGCTGTATGGAATGAAGAAATTAGTAAAAATTATCTGCAACGCCTGTCTGAATCCATACCTAAATAAATAGTCGAGGTTATAAGAGGAGGGGGTGCTCTTCAAAATACTAAGAATTTTTCAAACAAATAATAATGATTGGCTCTCAAAGAAAAACTGTATAACTTAAGATAACATGAACCTTAGTTTTGCGCTATAGCGACTTCGTAGAGTACGTGGGTTTTTTCTATATGTATATTCTTAATGCAAGTATGTTAAGTAAGGTTCACTGGCTGGCTGTTAAATATTCTTAAAATATTTGTGAATATATTTTCTAAATTTTTGACAGCAGTTTTTTCTCAAGAACCAACAAAAGCTTCAGGCAAAGCAGCAGCTCTTCACTGTGCGATTTAAAATAAGCATATCCTACGAAAGTAATCCATGCATAATTTAAAAGAAAAGTTATAATACATTTCCGAGACGTGATGTCATGCTAATTAATTACAAAAGTGAATTTATTTGCAAAAATGTTGCAATGAAAATCCCCATAAAAAAAGAAACATAAGCCAGCAGACAAAACCCAAAATCGCAAAGTTTTCAAGGCTTCTGCACGAGAAACTAGGCAAGTCATTATTAATATTTCGTTGTTTGTCTTGCTTCCGTTGACTTTATGCATTTGATGGTCATGCAGCGAAGCGATAAAAGTGCTGGTAAAAAGCTTTTACAGAAATTAACTGAGTGGCTGAGTGAAAGTACAGCAATAATGAGTTAGTTTATGCTCATGCTGGGAATGTACGTATAGATACAGTTATTCAGGTGCATATGCCAGCATATTCAAGAGATAATGTCTATGTCTATCACAAAAAAAGCAGGAATGTGGCTAAGATATGTAAAATTATGTTTTATAAAGTAAAATTTTTAAAGGTTATTTGAAGACAAAATAGAATGTTTGCCTCGCTTCTACTTAAAGTAATTCAAACGTTTAACTAAGGAAACTATTTGAATGGAGCTTTGGTATAATTTGAGACTAGTTTAATTGCTTATTTCTCTGATTGGATTCTCATTGCTTATTTAGTATGGGAAAGGATGATTTGAAGATGTGAAATTGTTGGCATATTTATTTGAAGTAGCAATAGTAGATTTAGTACAAAGGCTCCAATATACTAGAATAGGTGCAATCGATAAACTTATAATTTATATAAAAAGGCATATACGATGTGACAAAAAAGCACCCGGAAATTTTAAACAAATCCACGTGGTAAATGAATTTCAAAAAAAATTTTGTTAAGTAAGTTGGTAAGACTGTCCTTAATTACTATGCCAAAAATTAGTGAGAAAGTAAAAAAAATTCCGTCATTTTGTAAAAGTAAAAAAAAAAAAATACTAAACGATGGAGGGTGAAGTAGTTTTGAAATGACAGTGAAAACGGACTTTGAAAAAGTAGTTTCGAGAAAAACGGGTCTACAATTTATAAGCCAAAAAAGTGACTAAAAAAAATTATGTACCAGAGTAAACAGGACTTTTTGAATCTAGTGCCCCCTGGTGACCAGTCTATATGTCGATTGGTGCATTAGAATCTGCTATATTCATCGATTGTCCAGTGAGAATTTCCTTAGATTTCATAGACTGAAAGTGAAATTATTGCGTTTTAAGTGTCAGTATGTTTGTGTTATTGGTGCGAAAATGAGCTTCGAACAAAGAGCCAACATTAAATTTTGTTTTACAATTGGCAAAACTTTTACCGAAACGTTTCAATTGATGAAACAAGTTTATGTCGGTGATTGCCTATCCCGTAGCAGAGTGCACGAATGGTTTCAACGTTTTCAAAGTGGTCGTGAGGGCATACTACTGGATTTGGAGAATTTTTTTTTTTCTTTAGGTTGGTAGTACTGTCAGTCACATTTATGTCAAATTTCAATCCAAAATATTCATTAGTGTTTGAGATACGTGTCGGTTTGTGAGCTGCTAAAAGTGAGTTTTTCGTTTTTAGCGACGTCGAAATTTGTTGAGCAAAGAACTTGCATTAAATTTTGTTTACGGAATCAATTTTCTGCTGCGGATACGTTGCGGATGGTGCAGAAAAAAAGTCGCTCAAAAATCAAGGTCATGTTGACTGTTTTCCTCGATTATTGTGGTTTTGTGCATTATGAATTCCTTCCAACCGGTCAAACAGTCAACAAGGAATATTATATGAACATTATGCGTCGTTTGCGTAACGCTATCCGCCTAAAAAGGCCGGAATTGTGGAAAGACAATTCTTGGTTTTTACACCACGATAAAGCACCATCCCATGCTGCTCTCGTAATTCGTGATCATTTCGCCAAAAACTCAACCCATGTCATTCCGCAACCACCGTATTCATCTGATCTGGCGCCGTACGACTTCTGGCTGTTCATCAAGCACAAAAGACCGCTCCGGGGACACCGTTTTTATACGATAGAGGATATTCAAGCCGCAGCGAAGACGGAACTGAAGGCCATCCCGGAAAGTGAAAATAACCAGTGTTTCGAAGATTGGAAAGACCGTTGGCATAAGTGCATTGCATCAGGAGGGGATTACTTTGAAGGGGATGAAATTGATTTGGAAGAATAAATAAAGAATTTTCAAAATATTTATTTATTTATTTATAATAATTCATATAACAAAAAGAGTTTTATTATATAAACACATAAACGCAGCACTGGCTACGAGGCCTTCAGCCTCAAAAGAAATACAATGTATTTATATGTATATGTTTTGGGCACAGTAGTAAATGTCGATCATGTCGATTCGTGATCACCAAAAATTCCATCGAAACTGTGAGTGAATTCATCAAAAATCAGCCGAAATCATCCTTGAAGTTCATGGAAATGGAATTGAACATCTCCAAAACATCGATTTATCGCATTTTGACTGAAAATTTGGGCTTCAAAAGGTTCTCCGCGCAAGTTGACTGACGACGGAAAATTGCTCACAATCCAACATTCGAAGGACGGTTATTTGACCAAAAATCACATTTTAACCATTAACCACTCCTATATTCAGCTGATATGGCACCGTGCGACTTCTTCCTTTTCGAACAAATGCATTTGCCCATGAAAGGAAAGCGTTATGCAGACGTAGAAGCCAGAAGAAGGCTTGCTCCGGCATACTGGCAGCCCTGCCGGCCAACGAGCTAAAACACTCGTTCGACATGCTTTTGGACCGCGCAAAAAGCTGTAGTGAAGCAGAAGGAGACTATTTTGAATAAAATAAATTGATTTTGCCGAAAAAACCATTTGTTCTGTTTTTTTAAGTCCTGTTTGCTTTGGAACGCACCTTCTATTTAAGAACACAAACGGAAAATTTCATACCGTTCCGGTGAATGTTTTCGAAGTTACACGCAAATTTGAAAAGGCGTTACAGAGTGCTTGGCCGTACAAGGATAAACTTTAAATGCCTTTTACTCAAAATTGTATTTTCTTAAATATATTTTTAGTAATTAAACCAAGATTTTTTTCTCACCGATAAATATTTTTTATAAACAATTTAAGGCCGAAATTTTGGTCAAAAATCTATTTTTTTTTTTATTTTTAAGAAACCGCCATTTTGTAATAAAAAATATATTTTACTTATTTCTTCGATTGTCTTTACTAGATTTAACATTACTTTAACGAAATCTGTTTGGTTTTATTTAATTTCAGAGAGTTAAGTAGTCACCGCAACATGTCTTTTTTAAGAGAAGCTCCCGAAGATCAGCGTTCGTTTCCAAATAAATATTTTTACTAATTCCAAGTCTTAAAATACAGTTAAATTTAAGTGTATAAATTTTTGTATCAATAAATTTAAAAGTTTGCTCAGAAAAGTTTCTGCAAAATTTTGTTGGCCTTCTAACTGTATATAAGCCTTTAAGCATACGAAGTGTAACAAAACTTTGGCTTTGACAAAATTCCATGTTTTTAATAACAAAATTAAAATAAAAGTAAGAAATTTTACCTCACTAGTGGCTAATAAGGAAATAAAGTTAATTATTTGTCACTTCGGTTTATGATTCCATTAACCATGTATTTATTTTAGTCGCCTACGTATTTAGAAATGTATATGAGGTGAAGACAAAGTCAATTATTCAGTTGTTTGATCTCTCTTTTTCAATTTCATGTACTAACTAAGTTTTATAACTTACATACCCGTACTCAACTTACTAGCTTTAAAGTACGCTGAATATGTAACTCTGAACCTGTATTTATTTGAACCTCAACTTTTATTGGTGAAATAATAAAAATAAAAATTCACTTTGCAGTAAAAGTAGATGCTGAAAAATGTCCGTGCATGCGAAAGGTCGCCAAGTGGCTTAATAATAAAAATTTAAGCTCATGATTCGACATAGAATACAAATGGACGGCAGTACGGTCATACGAGTGGCTCAGCAAACCAATTGAAAGGCTAAAGCATACTGACCTCGCACGCATGCTTGCACATTAAACTAGTTCACAAGTCGACTGTATGTATAAAGGGTATAAATTTTTATGCATCAGTACGAATTGGCTATGAAAAAGGATTTTCGAAACTCTCAAAACTAACACTTAAAGCTGTGTAAAAACCCCAAAAGCTCCATCTAAGACAGACAATAAAGTCATTTAGAGCACAAATGCACACACAATCATACACACTTCCACACTGATGCACCCACAAAGAGCATATCCCGCTGTGGCAATGTGAACGAACAAGTATCCACGTTTGTGTGTGTTGAAATGATAAAAAAAATGGCAACACAGTTGACATGTCATGGCACTTGCCATGTCATGACATTTGTAACCGACTAAAGTCAATTCCCTTTGTCGTCACAGTTCGGGGATTGCTGACTGCTGGTATTTGTTATTGTTATTTGAAAGTGGTGTGTGCGCTCTGTGCTTTTGCCTTACTTGTCAATGATATTCTTCCCCCTCGCAACACGACGACAGCTACTTCCTGCCACAGCTTACAACTCTTCCATAGCCGTTTACGCCAATCCCCAGGCGCAGTTTATGTTAAATAGCTTTTGATCATTGAGCTTAGAAAAAGTTAAAATAAATATAAAAGCCGGCAAAAAATAACACGAAACGCAAACGGAGAGCACTAAGTTTTTACATAAATAAACAGCAGTGAGTATTTTGATAGCTCTGCATGTGCGGTTTGTGGAGACTGGCAAATGGCAGCGCTCTGTCACACTGTCACACTGGGACATGCAATAAATATAAATCGTTTTTGTATTCCATTTTCGTGAGGTAAATCTTTTTAGTATTATGCTTTGTCATATTTGAGACGAGGCAGATTTTTTTGTGGCTGCTTTCGGTTGAAGACTGTGATTTAGAGCTTTCATGTGACCTCGAAAATGCCTTAAGAGTACTTATGTACCTTAAGTGTAATAGAAGCAAGTGGATTATAATAGTTACTAAAAGTTGTCTAAATCCGCGAATTTAGGTCAGACATATAAAGAGTTATTAGAGGATGACTTGCTCACAGGGGAGCTGGTAAAGCATGTGAATTTAAGAGCCCTGTAGGTTAGTGCCCGACATAAAGTCCTTGTAAAGGAATATTTCAGCTATAATATCCTTTACAAATAAAAATTTTTCTTTGTATATGAGCTAAATCCAATAATGGTCCGATCTGAATTGGAATGAAGATAATACCGTTCATTTGGACTTTAATCTATCTCGCTTTTTGTGAAAATATCTTCTTCAAAAAAAAGTAATGAAGAGCTCAGTTTGGGTATAATCGAACATTTCATACTCTTGCAACTCTTCCAAAAGTTAAAGCCAGGAAAGTACCTTAAGGAAGGTAAGGCAAGTTTTCGCCCAATTTTATTTATTTTAAGCACAAAGATGGACTCTTATGAGTAAAACACGCTCTTGAATTTTCATTGAGATAACTCAAATATTGGCCGATATATCCAGTATAAAGTCACCCGGAAGTTCAAAAATCTTTAAATTAGGTATATGGGAGCTCAGGGAAGTATTGACTCGATTCAACCCATTTTTGATACACAGAATTACTATTGTCTGGAAAGGATTTTATCTGAATTTCAATTGTACAAAGTGCGTTCCAAAGTAAACAGGACTTTTTGAATCTCTCATTGATTGGAAGTGAAATTATTGCGTTTTAAGTGTCAGTATGTTCGTGTTATTGGTACGAAAATGGGTTGCGAACAAAAACCAACATTGATGAAACAAGTTTATGGCGATGATTGCCTATCCCGTAGCGTAGAGTCACGAGTGGTTTCAACGTTTTCAAAGTGGTCGTCGGGACATAAAGAACAAACAACATATGGGCCAATCCAAATCCGTGATCACCGGAAATTCCATCGAAACCGTGCGTGAATTCATCAAAAATCAGCCGAAATCATCATTGAAATTGATGGAAATGGAATTGAACGTCTCCAAAACATCGATTTATCGCATTTTGACCGAACATTTGGGCTTACGAAAGGTCTGTGCACAGTTTGTTCCGCACAAATTGACTGACGACCAAAAATTACTCAGAATCCAACTTTCGAAGAACGATTATTTGAGCAAAACTTACATTTTAACCATTAACTACATATTCACCTGATATGGCACCGTGCGACTTCTTCCTTTTCGAAAAAATGCATTCGCCATGAAAGGAAAGCGCTATGAAGACACAGAGGTCATTCAAAAGGCTTGCACCGGCATACTGGCGGCCATACCGGCCAACGAGCTAAAACACTCGCTCGATATGCTTTTTGACCGTGCAAAACGCTGTATTGAAGCAGAAGGAGAATATTTTAAATAAAATAAATTGGTTTTGCCGAAAAACCCATTTATCATCTTTTTTTTTATAAAGGCCTGTTTACTTTGGAAAGCACCTTGCATATCTCATGCAATTATCAATATTTTCGATCAGAAGTCATCTAACGACAATGGGGTTTACATATTCGGTACCTAGGGGATTGAACAGTTTTTTTTTGAATTTGAGCAATTTTTGGTGATAAGGTGTCATAGTCGAGAGGCATTGTTCGGATAAAATTTTTATCCGTTATATTAATTGCTTCCTGATTTGTACACTAGAAAGGAAAGAATCAGATGGAACGTAAAATTGTGTTATATGGGAAGTAGGCGTGTCTGTAGTCCGATTTCGCCCATGTTCACACTGCAACATAAAAGTGTCAGAGAAAGTCATGTATCAAATTTGGCAGAAAACGATCAGGCGAGTCTCGAGATATGTGGTGCCATGCTTATCATCCAATGTTGAGCCCAACTCCATTAAAGCCCTCTCATACCATCTCGCGGAAAAATTTTTTCTGGCTTATTTATTTGTTGATTGATCGCACTTTTAGTAGTTTTAAACAGTACCGTTATATAGGGAGTGACTGGGATTATCATGCGATTGCATCCATTTTCCCACTGTCGATAGAAGTTCTCAAAATATTAGCGACAGGCGAATTTGGTCGTTTCAGCTCATAGGTTTAGGAGTCTGTCACGCAGATTTCCACTTGTCTCCTGGTAATTTATATATATATGTAACCCTATATCTACCTCTCTTGCTTTTAGGTGATTCACAAATCGAAGATATCAACATTGCGTAGGGAAACAATATATTGACTGCGGGACTATTTTCTGTAAGACACTGACAGACGAACATGAGTAAATGGACTCAGCTCGTCAAAAACATAAATTTGAATTTTCTTAGCCTCCACCGCTCCGATGTCCAGTCAAGTAACTAAACAACGGACCGAGAAGCTTCCTCTTCCTATTAATTTAAAGAATTTACACTATCTAAAAGCTGTTTAGAAGGTTTTGGAGATATGTTGGCTTTCACTTCTAACAATTTTAGTGAAACAGCGCAGATATAGCCTAAAGATTTCTTAAAATCAATACTGGTTTAGATGGTTTTGATGTCATACCGTCGTAGCCAGTTTGGTTGTCTGTTATTTCACGTCTGACTTCCGTTGAATTTCTCAAGAATGTGGAGCAAAATCGAACCAACAGCAAGCGGTAGTCTAATGAAAAGTCCTACTGAGGGCAAATGAGTGTTTGACAAGACCGTACCGAGCAAGAATACCAGTGCCAAACTTTACAACTCAGGAAACTAAAAAATATCTCAACGATTAGCTCAAGAGTCAAGAGAAACGAGAGCAAGGTAAATCGAACGATATCTGTAAGTATTTCAAAAAGATTTGACCTAATCACATCATATCGTATCTTACCGTCTAAAGCATATTTTAAAGCTCATCTCAAAGCCTTCTAGTGGCTTTTTTCACCATACAAAGGGACAGAGAATTCGACATTTGATTCTGTTGCTTCATAACTTTGTAGTACAACACAATCGTATACATTAAAACTCTTCCTCAATGGGGATTTTAGGAAATGCAAAATGAAAATAGAGAAAGGAAAATTTTCTATGTTGTATTTGGTGGTAGTAGTAGCCAAAGGTGAAAGTTTCCGCGATATCATTAAATAAGACACTCCAAAGAGATCTGTGCCACCTCGTCGTCACGTATCATTCACCTCAGTTTACTGGTTTACTTGGAAATTAGGTCTCAACAATTATAATTTATTATCTTTTCCTGCTAATTGAAACAACGACTATTTAAACTAACTCAAATGGCAATTTGTTGAAAGTAATTCTAGACTTACATCCACGAAAGCAAACGCTCAACGCTACACCGCTACACCGCTCATCTCCCAGACATACACTGGCATTCATATGCACACAAAACAAAGGCAGCGTGAGAAAGAGTACGAGCGTGAGACATTCATTGCTCGTGCTTGGTTACTTGTTTGGCGTATGATTTAATTACTGTGCAGTGCATTCTCAGGCCAACAGAGTAGAAGTGAAGAGAGGCAAGAGGCGCATTTGAAAATTGGGTGAAAATTCCGAGGCATCAAAACTTTTGAAGACTGCGAGGGCGATATTACAGTAAACGGAGACAAATGGCTACATTGTAAACTTCGAAGTAAACAACAACAAAATAAGACACAGCACAAAAATATCAACAAAAACAATAGCAACAACGCCTTGCTTCATGCCAATGGAGTACGAAGCGTAACGCAAGAGTGCAACATGCCCGGAATTGTAATTAGTTTTCCACAAATAATATAAGACGACGTGTAGGGGAGGCGAAGTGTATGTTAAATATAGACAAACAATAAAACGAAGGTAAATGTGTGCAAAAAGCAGCGACTCTCTTAAGGAAACTGGCCGGCGTTAAGGCACACTGAGCTTCAACAACCTGAAGGGGAATATTTGATAGTGATAGCTAGTGTGAATAGAGAATATTTTTTTATGTGAATACAAGAGTATGTGTTTAATTTTGTCTGCAGGTGGAGCGAGTAAACTCATTTCCGGCGAAATCATATTTCCTGAAAATTGACACATGTGCATTGGGACCTTGAGACCTTTGCAGTCCCATTGGTGCGAGGTCATTGCAATTTTTTTTATTTACTCTGTCTTCTCTTTTGTGACGAACGCTCGATGAGAGGGTGAAGAAAATTAGTACAAAAAATATGTTTATTTCTATCAAAAAAAAATCGCAAGTTTTTCATACTGATAATTAATCAATAATATTAAAAAGCAAGTAAGGAAAAGTTAAGTTCGGGTGCAACCGAACATTTGATACTCTGGCAACTTGCAAGAATCAAAGCAAGGGAAATACTCAGGGTGTAAAACGTCAACTAGAAGATCAAAATCCAACAATTTTATATATAAATACACTGACAGACAAATAAGATTTTTGAATGATGAAAATCATTATCTGTAATACATGGCAGTTGGGGTAGTACCGACCCGATTTTATTATTTATTTTTTTTTTTGCCCAATACCATATAATATTGAGTAAAGTCAGTCTAATGTTCGAAAATCCTAATATTAGATATATAGAGGCTAAGTCAAGTTTTCGCTCAAATTTATCTATTTTAACCACAAAGGTACAGTGTTATGAGTAAAACATGTTATCTCATTTCAAATATTGGTCGATATATGCAGCATAAAATCATCCAGGAAGTATTGACCCGATTCAACTCATTTTTGACATACAGACATATCTTTGTCAGAAAAGAATTGTCCCTGACTTTTAATTATACACCTCATAAATTTACCAATATTTTCGATCAAAAATCAAGTATAGGTACTGGGGTCCAAATATCCGGTACATAAGGGTGGATTTGATCAATTTTTCAACATAACATAGTATTCACTAAGTGGATTAGCGTACTGTAAAGTGAAAGAATCAAGTGGAATTTGAAAGTAGGCGTGGTAGCAGTCTGATTTGGTCCATTTTCGTACTATGATATCGAAACGTGGAGGAAATGCCACGTGCCAAATTTTGTCGAGTCCATCCAGTTCATTTCGAGAAAATGTTCTTGACGGTTATTTGACTGAGCCATTTCTCGAAATTTTTGACTCGCCAAACTTTGCACGCATGAGTCCATGTTTAGACATGAAAGATGATTGTGCACGGTCCTGTTGGAAATATAAACCATCCACGTTGATTTCATCGAATTCTGGGGAAAAATGTTGGTCAACAACCTACTCTAGCGCTGTCTCATTTCGAAAAAATAAGGCCAAATGATGCCGTCATAGCACAATCCGCACCAAAGGGTACATTTTTGGTGATGCTATTGCTGTTTCCGAACCATACGAGGATTTGACTCATCGTAATAGCGACAAGTTTTGTTAGCGAAGCAATTAAGCCAGAAGAGGACCTCATCGGACAAGACAGGTTTTCATGAACTTTTTTTCGATTAAGTTGAATGTGTGAATTTTTTGGAGAATATGAATTGGCGTAATAATCTTCGATAATTTTCAAGCGTTGTACTAACATGATGCGATCAAATGGCAAACCTTACCAAAAGACAATGCCAAAATGTGACAAAAATCCGTAAATAAACATAGCAGTCACAAACTATCAAAATAACGTCATCCTTATAACAAAACACATTGAAAGATTGCCTCTCTGCAATGAATATTATTAAAAATTTTCGAAGAATTTCTTATCTGCCACGACACGAGAACTTTCCAAAAAAAAGTCAATATGTCCAATAAATGTCGACTCAAAAGGATTAAGATATTCTATAAGTTATCGCTTGGAGCGCTTTAGCATGTATACTAGGTTCCTAAAGATGTCATGCTTAATCTAGTTGTAGACATAATTTTTCAAGCCATTGTTGATGAGGCTCAGTTTTCAAATACCCATACCCCCATAGCGAAGCTTGAAGAATCTAGAATATACCCTACAACGGAATAACGATAATCTAAAGCATTTTCCTTTATTAATGATCTTTCGTTCTCAAAATGTTCGTAATATGCTATGGCAGTTGAAAAAGTCTTTTTGTAAGTTGTCAATAGATGTAGTCGTATATTTCCAATGCTACCAATCACATTGTATCATAACATATAGTGTTAAAAAGATGATCATTATTTAACCAAAAAAAATAAATTTGTGGTAGTTTAAAAAAGTTACAGCTGTTCAAAAATGAGTGATAATAATGGAGAAAATCGATATATTTTAAAGTTTTTTTTTTTTGTAAAAAAGGTAAGAGTTCCACGCAAGTCTCCAATGAAATTTGTGAATTTTCCGGAGACGATGCTGTATCAGTTCGTGTAGCACAAAGCTGGTTTGCTCTCTTCCGTTCTGAGAATTTCGATGTGAAAGATGGACATCGCTCGCATCATCGGACGACCTATCATAGAAAAAGTTGATGGAATTATGGAAAAGATTGACCGGGATCGTCCCATAAGCAGCTATGACATCGCTAAGGAACCAAACATTCATCATCAAACGGTTTTGAACCATTTAAAAAAGACTGACTACAAAAAGAAGCTCGATGTTTGGGTCCCACATGAATTTTCCGTGAAAAATTTAATGTGCCGAATTAACATCTGCGATTCTTTGCTGAAACGAAATAAAATTGAACCATTTCTGAAGTGAATGGTAACATGAGATGAAAAATTAATCAAATAAGACAATAATGTGCGAAAAAAATCATGGTCTAAGCACGGTGAAGCTCAACAAATGGTCGCACAGTCAGGATTGACTCCTCGAAAGGTTATGCTGAGTGTTTGGTGGGATTGGAAAGGAATCATTTACTATGAGCTTCTCCAGCCTGGTCGAACGATTGATTCAACATTTTACTGTCAACCACTGATGAGATTAAAGCAAGCAATCGAAAAAATCGGCCAGAACTGATCAACAGAAAGGGCATCGTCTTAATTGAAGACAACGCTAGAAAACACACATCTTTAATGACTCGGTAAAAACTGGGAGAACTTGGCTGGGAGGTTTAGATGCATCCACCATATAGCCCTGACCCTACACCATCGGACTACCATAATGGAGTAAAGTTGGCTGCAAAAGAAACCAGTGAAAGTATCGAAGTTTTTCGCCGAGAAACCAGAAAAATTTTACACTGATGAAATAATGTCTCTAGCGGAAAAATGGCAGATTAAAGTTCATTATAAATATAAAAAAATAAGTTGAAGTTTGATTAAAAATACGAAACTACTTTTTAATCACGAAGTCTTCCAAAAATAAGAATTCTCATGTTTTTAACCAAACCTTTCCCTTTTGAAAAAATCATTCAAAGAACCAAACAAATTCGACACACACTGAGTCTAGGCCATGAGTAATTTTCCAGCATATTTGCTTAATATGGTTTCGAAATTCTACTGATGTATAAAGTTTAATCAAAATTGCTCAGTTATGTGGGCGTGAATTCCAGCGTTATCGATTAGGATATTTTGTGTAACCAAAACCACGCGAAGTACGTACATGCATATGCAATATGTGGATGAAAACCCGAAAATGGTCCGCCATTGAAATTCCATCAATGCGAGTTGTTAACCGTTAGCTGCGCGATGCATGGCCTGCCACAAGTGAGTAATAAATCTTTTGGCATGGCTGCGACATTTACGCAAAAACCGCAAAAAGGCGGCCTAACGATAGTGAAAGACAAAGTGTTCTATGGTCGTCAGTTGGTCGCTGATGATTGTAACGGTTTGGCATACAACAACACAAACAACAAAGTATGCTAGTGTGTATATGTAGTATATGCATAGAAGCCAACAACACTTAACCTCACAACAAGCGGTTGTCCTTCGCATGTAGTAGCGTGCTCATCGATCGCCTTGGCGTATACGTAACATTCTGTAAAATCAACTATAATTTGTTTTCTTTCACCCTCTCGCCTTGGCAATTTTTGCCAGCAAACTGCTTTTGTTTTTGTTTCGAAATTATATTGACTTATGCAAAAACAAAAAAATATAAACAAAAACAAAAAAATAAATAAATGTATTCTTTGGGGATACGTAGAAGATATAACAACTTTGTAGGTCCGCTTGTGCTTATATTAGCTTTGTTCTTCGCTACGTTGGTGCTAAGGTAGGCGTCACTGACCGAAAACTTTTACGATGTTGTAATCGAAAAAGTTATTTCTTTGCTTATGCTGCTGCTGCTGATCCACCCATTCATGTGATGTTTAATGTTTGCTATGCGCTGAGGACGAACATTATCATAACACATGTGCACATCGTATATTACATAAAAGTAGTACCGAATTTTTGGAAGATAATAAGTGGGTTGTGTCGCCAAGTGTGGCACTGTTATTGCGTTGTTAAACTTTAAATCGATAATGCGGCACGATAGAGATAATGGCAAATAAACTATTGCAAATGGTTGGCATTAACTCCAGGTTTTACTTTTTTACGAGAGTGTAAACGAAGTTTCTGAAACCACCATGTTTACGAGACGTTTATGACCTTAATTTCTTAAATTAAAAAAAATACTTTTTTCATATACTATATACTGGGACAAAAAGTACCCGGAAATTTTGACTAATTGGTGAAAATGGAAGGGATAAAAATATCGAACAAAGAATTTGTCCCAAATTTTTGTACTTCCAACCACATTTCGTATGCGAAATCGTTGCGGAAGTTGAAAAAGGCTTACGGTGATTCAAAATTAACATGTCTAGGAGTGGTACAAAGTCTTCAAAGACGGACGAGAGATCATTGGAAACATGCCTTGTGCTGGATGGCCTCTTAATCTGATGAAAATATTCAAAAAGTGAGGATATGGTGCTTGAAAATCGTCAGACAAGTGCTACGGAGATGGCAAGAGAGCTCGACATGTCTCGCGAGTCCGTTTCAATGATTTTGATAGAGATTTTGGGTATGAAACATGTTCTTGCTCGACTTGTCCCAAGTGTTTTCAAAAAGAATACCATTGCAACTGAATTGAAAGCCAAAAACGCAAAGAATACTATGGATCAACTACTGTATTTACCAGTTTTGGCCCTGTGTGATTTTTTCTTGTTCCTCAAAATGAAATTGCGGCTCTGTGGAGCCAGTTTTCCGTGGATCGAAGAGATAAAACAAAAGAAATTGTTGGCATACATAAGTGTGTGATATCTGGTGGGGATTAACTTGAAGGTAAAAAAATAAATATTGATGAATAATTAAATATTTTGCGTTTTATCTACAATTTCCGGGTACATTTTCGTCTAATGTATAATTTATAACATGTATACGTATTCGATAATACAGGGTAGGCCATTTAAAGTTGACCCATTTGTTTCTAAAAAAAAAAGAACAAAAGAAAACAATGTTTTTTGTTCATTTCAAAAATAATTTATTTTGGTCCAAGGGGATTTGTATCAGCTAATATTTAAAAATTAGATCGCGTAAATGGGCACCTTTAGCTTTGACAGCTAAATGCACTCTTTTTTCGACATTTTCCATGACTTTGGCCAATGTTTCGGATGATATGGCGGCTGTTTCACGTCGAATGTTGGCTTTCAGTTGAGCTAAGGTCTTTGGCTTATTAGCGTATACCTTGGATTTCAAATAACCCCACAAATAAAAGTCTGGTGGCGTCAAATCTGGTGATCTCGGTGGCCAGTCAACATCACCATTTTTCGATATCAATCGCCCGGGGAAAAATGGTCGCAATAAATTGATTGTTGGTCGAGCTGTATGGCATGTAGCCCCGTCCTGTTGAAACCAGAAGTTATCCATGTGATTTTCGCGAATAATGGGTATCACAAAATCCGTTATCATGGCTCGATAACGCTCACCATTGACTGTTGTCGTGGCTCCATCATCGTCTTCGAAAAAATACGGTCCGCTGATCATATTCGCGCAAACACCGCACCAAACTGTTACTTTTTGGTCGTAAAGAGGCTGTTCTTCAATTAATTGAGGATTTTCGGTGGCATAAAATTGGCAATTTTGCTTGTTTACGCCTCCATTCAACGAGAAATGTGCCTCGTCTGACATGATGAGTTTTCGCCAAAAGTCAAGTTCGTTTTCAGCCATTTCGATGGCCCATTTGCCAAAATTAAGGCGTCGCGGATAATCAGCTGGGTTTAGTTTTTGTGCCATTTGAATTTTATATGGAAACATCTTCAAATCTTTATGAATTATGCGTCGGAGAGTGGTGCGAGAGATGTCTAATTCCTGAGAGCGGCGATAACTCGATGTCGATGGAGTCTCCTCAATACTGGCTCGTACAGCTTCGATATTTTCATCAGAACGTCTTGTGCGTTGTCTGGATGCATGACTGGCATTACTGAGATTACCGGTGTTCACAAATTTTGCGTATAAAGACTTAATTGTGTTCTTAACTGGAGCACTTTTCACTTTATTTTTTTTGCGAAACGCACGTTGAGTTAACACAATTGAAAAGTTATTTTGAATATAAAGCTGAACAATTTCAGCGCGTTCTTTTGGAGTGTACTGTTCCATGGTATAAATTGTCTTCGAATGACGCTTCTAACGCGGTATGACATTAGCCGATTTGTCAGCGCTGTTAAAAGTTACAGCGTTGCCAGATGGGTCAACTTTAAATGGTCTACCCTGTATTCTCCATAAATTCGAAAATGATCCGAATTTGCATAGTTTTGGAGGTATGAACGTATTTGTAAAAAATTTTTAACTTAGCGTTTTTCTCGAAACGCTGTTTTCAGGGGCAGCGACGCAAATTTCTCCGAAACACCTAGAAAGATCGACTTGAAATTCTCACGAGATTTTTTTTTAGATATATTTGTCGAAGCAAAACGATTTTGAAACCATTCTGAATTTTTTTTCACAAATAAAAAATATTTTTTGCAACAACTTTTTGTGTGCTATGAATTTGAGATATTATGAAAACATTTAATAGATATTAGTAATATATCTCTTCAAACAAAAAAAAAAAAAAAAAAAAAAAAAAAAAAAAAAAATTACAAGCAAGTTTTTGGACTTGCAATAACTTTTAATACAATCTTAGGGACAAAAAAATTACCTCTTTGGCTCTAAAAAAATACTTAAGAGAGCGTTACAATAAGTTGTAAGTCTACAAAGTCAAATCGGAACTTTTAGAAAACTATATCGACACCTTTCTCAACACAACACAGTATTTCAGGGCAATACACTTGATCTATAAAGAATCTAACTTTAACCATCTGAAAAAATGTTTCCTGGAGGTCTTCAAAGTAGAGCGCCGTGGAGTTGATTAACCGCCGTGTGGCTTTTTAAGTTGGGAAACAAAAAATGGTATAATACGGTAGATAGGTCAGCAGTTTATAGCCAGATTCGACTAATTGAACATAGGTACAATGGGTAGATCAGAAATTTGTAGCCTGATTCCACTAATTGGACATGCTGTCGTCGAAGGTGTTGGCTAATGGAAGAGTAGCAGCAGAAAGGGGCTGCAAGGCCTAAAACCACATTGAAACTAGTTAAACCAATTGTTGGCGATTTCTGTCGAAAGTGAAGATGATTGTATAAAGTTCGAGGCGTGTTTGATTTCATTACCCGATTTCCCTGCTTAAGAATATATAAGAATATCGAGAATCGAAACATCGACGGATACTACCACTTAAAAAAAAAACAATTTTAGATGGGCGCACAAGGCCAGAAGAAAAATACAAATGCCAGAGTATAATGATATATGTATATCATAGAGAACTTTCACCTCAATCGATACCAGATCAACTACGGTTCTATAAAGCTATTTAGGTAGGGGAGCAAGAAACAGCTACTATGGAGCAGTTACTTCATACCTTTTCGATATTTGAAGGATTAAAGCTTACTTTACGGCATTTATGACAAATTCAAAGGCAAATGACTTAAATATAAGCTTTTCAGATTGATAAGATATTGGTGTACATGTGTCTAATTTAATGTTGTCCGAAATTTTAGAATCAAATCAAATGAAAGAGACAAGGAAGACAAAAATGGCTGAAAACACAGCTTTAGTGGTTCTTAAATTAACTTAAGGGGGTCCATTTTCGTGGTTGAAAAATAAGTTATTTTTTGCATATGTAAAAGAAAACTATAAAGGGGATTTCCCGCGTTAAAGAATTATTGAAAGGGTGAGCTGTCACATTCAACTGTGGAACGTTTCATGCAAAAAAATATACTTTCAATCTGGTCAAACGGCACAATAAAAATTATAAGTGTTAATGATCGGTTCAAAAGTGCTGTTTCTACAGCACTTACACAGGCAGAGCTAAAAACACATTATGGAGTGAAATAAAGTATGGAAAAAGTTCGAAAAAGGTTGCGATAAGTTGGTATTTTCGGAAGACGCTGACCCAAAAATGGAAAAATCGCGTCTAGAATGGACAAAAAAGTGCAAAAACTGCACACGTCAACAATACCGAAACGTTTTGTGATCAGACGGCAAGTTCACCCTGCAGTGCGCCGCTTTTCCAGAGAACGGTATGAAGAAAAATGTATTGTCAAAACTGTTAAGTTCCCTCTATGTCAGGTGACTTGGGCATGCTTTTCAACTTGCACTTTTTATGTGACTCAATGAATGCTCCAATAAATGGGCAAGTTATGAAGAATTTCATAGTTTCGGCTCTCGAAGAGCTTATACTTCAGAGGCAAATTTTCAAGATGACTCTGCGCCATGCCAACGAGCTAAATCTGTAAGTAATATTTTATATTAATTGTGTTATACTTCCCAACAATAAAATTGCAAACAAAACATTAAAAAAACTAAATTATTGCTCGAAAAAGTGTTTGAGGATATAGGAGTTTCACGGTTGACTTGGCCGACTCACTCCCCAACCCTAAATGCTATTGGGAACTTATGGCACGTAATGAAGCGAGATGTAGCTCAACAGAAACTCACCAATAAAATAGGAGTTAATTGCGGCTTTGAAAAATTTATGGCACAACAATATAATCAAGGAAATTTGATCGAGTATCACATGTAGCTTTTTTTTCAAGGTAACATCAAAAATATACCCAAAATTTGAACGCGAAGGTAGACCGCTGCCTCAAAACTCGCAAGGCAACAAAAAAAGACAATTTTACGAACAGTCTCATGAACACATAGCTCCAGTTTTTATACACATAAAAATACTAGTTAAAATTTGCCTTAATGTGTAATATAAAGAGGAGAGCACATAAATTCCATCTCATATTCCAAAGACAGCCAAAAATGTTTACCACTCAAAGTCATAATTATTTTTAAACAATTAAATTTAATTTATGTACAACAATAGCAGCAACAAGAAAACGCTTGTAATAATTTGCGCACGCACAAGGCATAAATAAACGTGTTTATCTTCTATTTGACAGTAGCTGATAGCAAGTCGAACTAAAATACAATGATTAATAGTCGTCGAAGTGTCAAATAGGACTTGAGGCAATAAATGTCAGGGCACGCACCACACCCAAGGGAAACCAGGGGTGGCACCACAGCAGCGAGAACAAGTGGAGCAACAAATGATAGCAACGACAGCACAAAGCACGCGACCAAAGAGATATTGGAAATTATTGCTACTGGCAAAGCGTTTGCACTGGTATGCCGAGTAATAAGTTTATGCCAGCGGGTAATTGACAATTGCAAGGAGCACAGCACACAAGAAAATGGCTTTAAATAAATGGAATGTATGAAGACGTTGGGTTATGTTTAAAGGACTGGCTTTACTAGTTGAGGGGGGCTACTAGACTCAAAAAAGGATTAATTAGCAAAAGGGTTGCTTTAAGTAAACATGTAAGCCACTCAAAAAGTTGTGTGTGTTATATACACTATATTCCGAAATGACTTTTTGATGGGTGATATTCCTGTATAGAAATACGCCTTAGTTAACCACTTTCCGAATATTCTTCGGAAGTTTGTCTTAGTCGCCTAATTATTCGCGCATTTTGTAGCATATTCCGAAGAACAGCGCGGTTGATTTAACAATTAAGAAGCATACCGAGTACCTTGGAGTAATTTTAGATAGCAAACTGATGTGGAAGAGAGAGAGAGAGAGAGTAAAAGAGGCCAGTGGTTCTCTACTAGTGATGCTATTGTTTATGTAGAGCCTATAAACTGAACTCACCCATTGTGGTTATAAAGCGATAGCCAAGGATCGGACCTCTGGCATTACTAAAGACCAGTAAGTCTATGTAAGACATGTTAGCTGACCAGTACCACTTTTGTAGTTGATTTAGTTTCCCTGCTTAGTAGATGGTAATCGTCTGTGATGTCCTAAGCATCGTTATCGTATTTTTTTTTTTTTTTAAATTTCTTTCGACCAATCAACACGAGCATATTTTGTGCCTCTATCTCACGATAGGTCACATGACGATCTGACAATATTAGTTTGCGTACAGCATCAATCAGTGGTACTAGACTTCTGAATACGCTTTTCTTCTCCCATTTTTATTATGCATCTTTCCTTTATCCAAAATATTGATACACATTATAAGTGGACAGTGCTTACTAGTCGCCACTAGACCTTATGTATTTAGTTTTAGAACCAAACAATTTGCATCAACATATAGAGAAGCTAAAAAAGCTAACTAAAATCACCATAGCCATATGATCATGACCATGAATATCTGATTTTTTCTGGTCTAATTATTAGAACAGTAAGTTTATGAAACTTTTTATTTGCTTTAGCCTAAAAAATTGTACAAAAACCGAGTGGTATAAAACTTAGATAAGGCATTGTGAAAGTTCAAAATCGGTAATGAGCCAGACAACGTTATCATTTCGAATAATTTTTCTTTTGATGATTGTTGATAATTTTTACATATATCAGAAATTATTAGATTGTCAAAAAAGTCTTGCGGTATTTTCGCTAGTTGGCGCTGAAAGCGCATAGTTCTAGTTTTATTCGTCGCATCGGGTCATGCTATATCTCTTCGGAAAGCTCATTTTACGCGCTAACACGCGTTTGATTGATTGTCTTTTCTTTTAAGTCGTTCGTGAGTTATAGCGTCGCAAACATGGAGCAAAATAAAGAGAAAATACGGCATATTTTACAGTACTACTACGATAAAGGCAAAAATGCATCTCAAGCCGCCAATAAAATTTGTGCAGTTTATGGACCCGATACAGTTTCCATTTCCACCACACAACGATGGTTTAAACGTTTTCGTTCTGGTGTAGAGGTGGTCGAAGATGCGCCACGCTGAATTGGTCGAAAGAGACCGGCATAGTAGTAGCCGTAGCATCGTTCAAGAACTGGGCATGAGTCATCAAAAATTCATTTCACTTTCAATAAAACTAAAAAAATTCAATAAAAATACCGCAAGACTTTTTTGACAACAGACCAGGTATTCTCTGGGTAGCCAAAAAGCATCCGCTTGAAGGCGAGCTAAAGAGGAAGTCGAACCATCCCTCCCTCGGGTTGTGCGTTGGTTGTGGGACCCGCCATGTAAAAAATGAAACAACAGCCTCGGCAACGGCGAACATCGCATTCGATGGAACGATGAGCGAAATGAGATATACGACGACATTGACATAGTTCGACGAATTAAGAGACAGCGGCTACGCTGGCTAGGTCATGTCATCCGAATGGATGAAAACGATCCAAAAAAGTATTCGACAAAGTACCGGACGAGGCAGAGGAAGAAAAACACCTCCACTTTGTTGGAGAGATCACGTGGAGAAGGACCTGGCTGCATTTGGGATCTCGTATTGCTATAACTGCCTAAGCGGTGTCTACGCCACAAAGGAAGAAGAAGAAGATAAGGTTTTCTTTTTAATTTTCTGCTGAGTTCGTGGCGAACTTAAAATTCCTTGTTCAGGGACAGGCAATTAGACATCATAGTCCTCTCGACAATCGTCTGAGTGGTTGTTCTCTGTCCGAAAGGCAATAATTGGCGGAAAAAGCTTTAGCTGTATAAGTAGTTTGGGAAATGGGGACAGAATTATTTTGATTAAATATCTATTATTTCAATATTACTGTGCGTTACCGGATCGATTGGATTCTAGATCAAAATTAGAGCAAATTGTTAGGATAAGAATATGTAGTAGGATTATTGCGCCTCCTATTAATTGATATGCTTACTACGAACCCGAAATTGTTTTAAAGCGAAATTATAATATTTTCTTTTCTAAGGATCTATCGCTTGGGAATAGTACTTTTCTTAATTCCGCTTTGCAATTAACATAAGACACATATAATTAAGTTAAAAATTTGAAGATTTTGGTTTTCTGCGCAGCAGATTAATTTTTCTTTATAGTATTCTAGTACCTAGCACCCACTTTGATGCTCCAATTATATAATTTGACAGCTTTTGATGTGCCATTACCTTCGTAACTATAGATATAAAATGTTCAAAGATTTTTCTTGCGCTTTCTGCATAGACTTCAAATTATTATATTAATCGAATTTATTACGTTGTGGTCATGAACAATTACGCACATGCGCGACGCTGACACACGCGAGCACATGGACACACACATACACGCAACAAAGAATGTGAAGAAAAAAGCGTAAATGCCAAAAATTGACAGTGCGGTTCATGCTGCGGTAGCCACCTGTCGCCGAGCAAGGCCTTTAATGATCGTCAGTGCCATTGTTGTTGTAGCTGTTGCATAAAACCATACGCCATGGCTCTGGCATAGGCGGCGGCACTGCTGCTTCATATTTGCACTTCCATTACTCAAAATGGTCGCCATTAATTGCTCGACTCACTCCGCCGACTACCCGCAACCACTTTTAATACATAATACCAATAAACGCAACACACACAGACACACATACATATGTGTGTAGTATGCGCCTCTCGGTTGCTTCACTGTGACTTTTGGTTGCTTTTTTGGCCACTGCGTTTGTGGTTTAAATAAATGCAATTTGCAAAAAGCACTCAACAGGATAAAAGCTTTTAATATTGGCAACGTTTTATCAAATTATTCATTGAGTCACATTATGCGCATACACGAGCACACACATACATATGTATACACATATACATGTACATAATTGACGAGGACAGCATATACGCGGTGCTAGGCGCACAAATATACACGCGGTACAAAGAAATTGTAATGTGAGGGCACTAGCGATAGGTCCTTACAAAGAAAGAGAAGATATATAATTTCGCTCTGTAAGAATTTCAGGATCGCAGTAATCAATCAATTAACAGGAAATATAATAGTGCTAGAGATCTTTGAAAATATACTGCTTGAATTGAGTAATACCGCTACTAAGTGATGCCAATTGCTATGGGTTTTACGAGCTTGTCTGAAGGGAAACTATTGCAACAGTATTATAGCACCAAAACCCAGAGACTTTTCTACCCGACCCCTGCAACAATATATAGAGGCAGAAATAAGGTCTTTGGATCTATATACTATATGAATAGTGAGTCCATGTTTAAGAGTCGACAGCACAAAAAATCTCAGGTCGTAGTGCAAGTATCAATTCATTTCAATTTCTAGAAAAAAGTCAAAACATCTTGGTTTTCTCAACGTCGATGAGCCATTCCAATTGATATAAGCCGTCTCAACAGATTTAGGATAGGTTCCAAGAGGAATTTCGTCGATATAAGACGGTCTTTTTATATACAAATGTATATCTCGGATTCTTCTTGTCACAAAAGTTCGGTAGCACCGAAACCTAACCTAAACTATTTACACTGACTCACATATTCCATCATGCGTTCGTTTTTTTAGCAATATATTTTAAAGAGAAACTAAACTTGTGACACACTGTGCCCAAAAAATAAGGTGACATTGGAATTATTTTGAAAATTCTTTATTTATTCTTCCAAATCAATTTCATCCCCTTCAAAGTAATCCCCTCCCGATACAATGCACTTATGCGAACGGATTTTCCAATCCTCGAAACACTGGTTGTAGTCACTTTCCGGGACACCACGATAATCGAAGAAAACAGTCAACATGACCTTGATTTTTGAGCGACTTTGGCGTGATTTTTTTGGTCTCGGCTCGATTCGCTCGATTGATCGGTTGTTTTGGGGTCGTAAGCATAGATCCAAGTCTCATCGCCAGTTATAATGCGTTCCATGACACCCTGGTAGTCGGAAAGCATCGTTTCACACACTTCAACGCGACGCCTTTTTTCCAAAAAATTCAATGTTTTCGGTACCAGTCGAGATTTGACGCGCTTGAGACCCAAAACATCCTTCAAAATGGTATTGGCTGAGCCTTTCGATATGCCAACTTCATCAACAAGGTCTCTAATTGTTAATCGACGTTTTTTCAACACCAAATCTTTGATTTGTTGAACGTGAGCTTCGTCGGTTGAGGTTGATGGTCGCCCTGGACGCTCTTCGTCTTCGACACGTTCACGGCCGGCTTGGAACTCACTATACCACTTGTAAACATTTTTTTTACACATAGCCTCATCACCAAAGGCTTTCTCATCATCCTCACCGTATCCGCAGCAGAAAATTGATTCCGTAAATAAAATTTAATGCAAATTCTTTGCTCAACAAATTTCGACATCGCAAAAAACGAAAAAGTCACTTTTAGCAGCTCACAAAACGACGCGTATCTCAAACACTAATGAATATTTTGACATGAAATTTGACATAAATGTGACTGACAGTACTACCAACCTAAAAAAAAAATAATTCTCCTTCGACGCGCGCTTTTTAAATTCAAATGTCACACCTTACACAGAAGAAAGCTGAGTGAAATTCAAGAGACGGAGCTTTTGAGGGAAATTCGGAGTGGTAAATATAAAAATGCAGTGGAAGAGAGCCACAATCTATTAGCGACGAGCCAGGTGACAGTTTATACGGCAACAGTACGGAGGGTTTTCAGAAGAGCTGGTCTCAGAAGGCTTGCATAAGTCAAAGAGAGTCAATTGGTGTCAGAAAGGCACAAAAAATTGCGAAATACAAGGATTGGAACCTTGATGATTTGGAAAAAGGTTATATGGTCTGACGAAACCAAGATTAATAGTCTTGGATCAGATGGTCGCGAGTGAACTTGGAAAAGTTAGAACATGAAATTACAGTCGCACCACGTTAAGCCTACACTGAAATTTGGAGGCGGCTCAATTATGGTGTACGACCTTAACGGTATTGGGGAACCAGCTCGAATTGAGGGTAAAATGACGGCAAACTATTACATTAACATTCTGGCTAGTCATTAGTTCCCTTTGTGGAAGATTTAGATGTAGGTGTTTCGGACATCCTTTTCCGGCAGAACAATGGTTCGAAGCACTCCCGCACGGAAAACTAAAAAGCAGTCTCCTGACCTTAACCCAATTGAGCAGTTGTGGGGAGTACCAAAGAGATCGATTGCAAGTGAAACTGTCCCTCTTAATGAATTATGGGACAAGGTAAAAAGTACGTCAAACTCTAGTTGATATTATGCCGAGAAGATGAAGGCAGTCATTGATGCCAAAGGAGGCTATACAGAATATTAATGCCACTTTCTAGAGAAATATTTACCAAGTCAAGAAATTGATCACAATGAACTACTTTGAGTTTTTCTCCTTATATTATTAAGCATGATGGCATATGCTAGTCACTGTACATAACAATAGAGCAGAGAAAATAAACTAGATAGCGGCTATAACTGGTAATAATAGTTCTTCATTTTGAGATGTGCACATTTTGAGTTCTAATTCAAAGAAACTATCGCCAAAAAAATTATAGCATAAAAATTGAAAAAAATTGTGTGTTACTCGGAAGTGGTTAGAAAGCTCATTCACAGTTTCTGGTATTTTGCCTACTGAAAAATATCATCTGGAAGATACATGCAAGCCATATTTTCTCAACAAAAAGTTATACATATATCTGTATATGGTCCTCCAACAAATTTCCAAGTTCAAATAAATAGAAGCTCATTGGGTATAAGAGTAATGGACTTGTGGACACTTTGAAAGAAACAATAATTGGATTAGGAATCTGTAGGTTCTCCATAAAAAGGAGAGACGTAATATCTTTCTTAAATCGAACACAAAAATCGCAACAGAAAATAGCTGTAATGGAAGTCCCAAAACATATTTTCTACATAATAAGGAGTAACAGTAATGAATCTCAATATTTTTTTGTAACTTTTGGATGACAATTTCTTAAGACTTCTGGCCATAGCGAGAACTTGCAACGACAATGCAATTTTTTTACAACTGAAAATCAATTTATCACATTATTGATTAAATAAAAAACAAAACAAATGATTTTTTTCTTTAATTTTCTCCGAAAAAGTTGACACATTTTCAACTCGTCGCCAAAAAACAAAATTGCGAGAAAATATCCCTGAAGCGGATTTAATATCAAACTTTTACTCAATAATTGCAGCCGAAAGACTGCACATGTTACCAGCCGCTAAGCAGTGCCTTACATAAGTAAGTATGTACATACATATATCAGCAAGTATGTATATATGTACAAGATTTCAAACGCCTAGGAAATCAATAAAGATTTTAGACTTTTTACACGTCCTCTTAACGCCCTTTTAACGCTTCTTACTTAGAAAGAGCTATTGTTGTTCTTTCGAAACTTTGTCTTGTCTAGTGACGCCCTTCAGCACCTACTCCCACCCTTCCAACGGTACGCCAGCTACTTTTCAATACTTTTTAAGGTTTTTTTTGTACGTCAGTGCCAGGAATGTGCGCTTCTTCGCTTGGGTAATGTAGCTTTTTGAACTTTTTCTCGTTTGCGGGTTACAAAAAATCGTTTTTCTTTAGTTTCGGCTTGAGGAAATTTGTTCCGCCTTGCGCTTGCTGCACCAATCGCTTGCACAACATTGTTTTTGTAATTTTTCTTGAAAGATTTAAACGCTTACGAAAGCAATCAATTTTTTAATCCTTTTTTTTGTGTGGCTTCCACATTACTTTCCGGTGTGATTTAGTTTATAATTAAATTTTGTTGATAGATTTTCCACAGATTTTTCGTGACTTAAGTTAATTGCTAAATAATGTTTTCGTCTGCTTCATTGTTATTTTTGTTGGTGGATATGTAATAGTAGTTGGAATATATTTGTACATAGAACCATATCGCCAATTTGAAGTCACAGAACAAATGACCCAAAGAAGCAGAATACTGAATAAGAACGTCCTAGTGTTGAGGGCCTTAGACCTCATCAAAGAAAAGACTCGCAAAGAAGACACTCATTGAAAACAACCGTACATCACCTAATGAAAATAACGTATCGGTAAGCAGGAACAATCCAACGAAAGGAGGACCCGCACTCAATGTAGACGATGTGGAAGGCTCGAAGGCACACACTTCTCTCTTGCAGATGAAGGAGAAGCCAGCCAGACGCAAAAGACGATCCAAAAAGACAGGGACTGAGTGGAACAGGAATTGTAAGATATCTCAGAAATCTGGAAAAGGGGATGAACCCAGAATCTGTTCGAGTCTAAGCTGAAAAAACTGACCAGAAACTAGTAGCAAACAGCAAATGCACAAACACATCGATTGCCACCAGAAGACAAGATTTGGAAAAGATCAAGGCCAGCATCCCCAGACAACTGTTCCGAAGCCACAAGCTAGGGTCAGTGCCCCCGAAGGCTGACTGAGATCTAAGAGCCAATAATGTACGAGGCGCTCAAGGTCTGGAAAATCTAATGAGTATTATATAGAGTAACATTCTGGCAAAAGCTACTTATTGCTACTACAGATTCGGAGGCATACTAGCCAAATCATGGAGATCAGGTGCTCAGAAAGAGGAACCGCAGTAAGAACACATGAAAGTTGAGACTGCGACTAAGCAGGGCGAAGAAGCGAACGCAGTCCAACAGACACGGCATCGAACGGACTAGAGAAGAGGATTGAAGAAGAAATCCCCTCGAGTATTTGTCAACCAGTTAAAACCTGATTAAAACGCAAACCAACTGTAAAAACCTTGGTTATCGAGGACCAAACAGGTGACGGCAAATGACACCTGCCATCAAAATTACCCAGTTAAACCTAGATCATGCTATTGCCGCCTCCGCGGTGATAACTATCAAAATAGCTCCTCTTGGCGCAGGAACCTTGGACAAAGTTGTTCAAAAGTCTTTATTTCTAATTCTTTAAGCAGAGATCTAGATGCAATACTACAATTAACCACTAAGAAGAATGGACGGAAACAGAAATTGCGATAGCATCGCCTTACTTCCATGAAGATACAAAATCAATACCACCTTCAGATTTGGAACAGCTGATAAAATACTGCCAGAAGGAAATTTTCCTTCTAGTAATAGGCTGCGATGCCAATGAGCCCAATGTAACATGGTGTAGCACCAATAACAATGCCAGAGGGGAGTCCCACCTCTGCATTAATAACCAGAAACAGGGAAGAAGTACTAGACATAACGATATGGAATACGTAGTCCAGCAACATGATCTCTTAATGGATGGTTTCTCCTGAACCATCTGTGCCAGATCACATAATTGTAGAATTCTGCTTAGGGCTGTCAGTAGACATGAGTAAAGTAATTAGACTGGAACGGACTGGGGAAAAATATAAAACACTTAAATTTAAATAAGAAAGAACTAGCCAATATAGCGAATAATTTCCGAGAACTAGAACAAAAAGTACACATATTGAATAATAGCATAATCAAGGCATTCAGCGCTAGCTGCAAAATATCAAAACCAAAGAAGAAGAAAGGCGCCACATCGTGGAATACACAACTAGCGAAGGAAAAGAATTATGTCAGGATAAACTTAAATAGAGCCAAAATAAAAGTTAACTGGGAGAAATATATTTAGTCCAAGCTGACCAGATATGCAATAGACTATAACAATAAAGAATTTAGAGAAGCCAGACGATCTAGCTCCAGAAACTTCTTTGAAAGCATATCATTGATACTAGAAGCATCTAGATTACAAGGACGCAGCAAAGAAAAAAATGTCATAAAAGCTAGGAGACAACAAATACGCAAGGAAAGATCGAGGAATCACAACAAGTATCTCAAAAAGTCATACGGAAGTTCAAATCCCAACAACCAACACATGGACGCTAGCTAAAAAGACAATCAGCTACAGATCGGTACGTTGGGTAGTAATAAACTCCTTGAATAATACAAATCGTCAAAAACAGACGGGATATGGCCAGCATTCTGCTTTATGTTACTTATGATGTTGTTTAAAAAATTTATTGTAGTGGGTAGTGGATATATGTTTTAAGAACTCTTTGGCTATCAGCCTAAAAACTCTAAATAAGACTGATGTTTTTTTTATATCCGGAAGATATCTGATACATTTTGTAACAAAATCTATTTTATTAAATAACAAAATAGGCATTTACTCACCACACTTTCACCAATCAATGCAATCCTCATATAAACAAGGCATCCAAAATTACAAAGAACAGCCACAAAAGTATGATAACTGCAATTGACAGAAAAAATTGTGAGATACATATACACTTACATATATCATATACATTTTTATAGAGACAAAACACTAAAAATAAAAAAATAAAAATACAAAACTTGCACCAAAACCCAAAATGAATATTGCGAAATGCCCAAAATAATAGCTGCAACGCATTGCAATGCATCAAATGCTGGATGAAATTTCTTCACCACCGAATGCAGTGACCAAAATGCTTTGCAACTCGGAAAACCGGGCACGTTGTAGTAACAAATGTGGCTGCTGCCCGAATTGTAACTAAAATGGAGCCTAACAGCCAAACGCAGCCGAAAATCTAGAATAAAAAAACGCAGAATTACGCTGTGTTGCAAGCAGCGCTTCGCAGTCAGAGTGAGTTAAGCGCTATCATCAATCGTCAGAGCGCCGGGTGTGGTCGCTTGATGCATGCCACTCGCCACTCACCACTCGCCATTCGCCGCTCGCCAGTTGCCACTCATTGTACGCCACATTGCTCTTGGTCAACGCATAAAATTTACTGACATTGCAAAACTTATTTTGCCGTGAAATTGAAAAATTCCTCTGTTTAAAATTAGAATTTTTTATTTATTCAACATTTTGTACAAAAGACAATATGCAAAGAAAAAATTAATTGTCTTCTAATTCTTGAGTACTACGTTGAAACTTAGGGATGTAAAAGTGTGTGTAAAGTTTCTATTTTTCAAATGCAGAATTCTTTAAGAATCTGACTTATTTTTGTGGTTATAAAAAATGGCTATAAAATTAATTAGCCTTAGTATGCCTGTTATATAATATACAACAATGTAGTGAAGGTACTAATATGTGTTAGGTTAGATATTAATGCTAGTCAACATATGCATTTAAAAGAAAGGAACATAAAAGAGGTGTAAAAGTTAAACCAAAGGGAATGTTATTGCTTTTATGGTATTGTGGTCTGATCTGAACAATTTCTTCGAATATTTTTTTGTTGCTTTGGATAACAACGTATGCCAAATTTCATGAAGATATTTCGTCGGACCAAAAAAATGTCCATAAGAGCACTTGACTTCTGTAGTTCAGCTTGTATGACAGCTACGTCTTATAGTGGTGCAATAACGGCCGTTTCGACAAATGAACAGCTTCTTGGTGAGAAATTAGAGCGATATTTCAAACACTCAGACAGACAGTTAGATGGACCAATTAGTTTTAAATCGATTCAGCTTTTCTCGTTAAGGATCTACAGAAGTCTCCCGAATATGAGTAGATTTTGCAAGGACTCTCCACTCTACCTCACAATAAAACTATCTTTACTAAATAATCTATAAACCTCTTAGCTGTGTTTGATTGATTTGTAATATGACCTTGGCACGTTTCAACTAATTACTACATTATCAAAATACTGTTTTTTCTGATCGAAATTCAGCACTCTCAACCCGAATTTGACGATTTTAGATATTTTTATACAGCTCTTGACAACAAAAACAGAAATTTTTAACAAAAAAGAATGCAAACAGTACCGAATACAGGGTGTATCATAGAAACAGGATTCACAGTATTTATCGCTATACTACAGATTATTGGACATTTAATTTTTTTCATATTCTGGAAAAACTTTTTGCTTGATTTTCACCAAGTCCAATTTTTAAATAGGTGGCAAACTTAAAAAAATATTTCTAATATAATTTTTCCGAATATAATTTTTTTTTTAATCAGAGGCATATTATTTTTTATAACAATTTAAAAAAATAAATATTTTAAATAGGTGGTAACCCTTAGCACAAAATATTTTAAATATAATTCATTATTTTTATTTATTATTTTATATTTTTCTTCTTAAATTAGAGGCACTTTTTTTTGTATAGTGGACAATTTATGATGATAAATATTTCAAACAGGTGGCAACATTTGCAAATATTGTATACTTCAAAAGCACTAAATTTAGTTTTTTTATGTATTTCGATGTATATTAATTTTTTCGTATTAAAAATTTAATTTAAAAATGTTGTAAACTAGTGGCAACCTTTCAAAAATATTTGCGGCTGCAACACTTTGAAACCTTCTTGTCCGCACTTACATACATATTAAATCATTTCAATTAAATTAATTAAACTTAAAATATTTTTTAGTGGACGCTGTTAACGTCTGTAGCTAGTTTTGTTGTTCAGTTGTTGTTCATCATTATTCTTGAAATAATTTTTTTAAAGTGACTGCTAGCATACTATATTTTACCAGCTTTACTTCGAATATTTTTCAAAACGTCTTTGAATTTTTCAAGTCATCCGAATTTTTCTTTTTTAGTTTTATGCATATTATGTTTATTTTATTAAAAAAATTATAAAGTAAAATTGTAAACAGGTGGCAGCCCTTTTTAAATAGAATTTTTCAAACAATCCGCATTTATTTCTCTTGTTTAATTTTCTAAATATCATTAAAATATTATTATATTAAAAAAATTTAAATAGCAAAATTGCAAATAGGTGGCAACCCTTTTCTAATATACATATATATCCTTACTGCAAAAGCCTTTATTAAGTCTGTAAACCTCTATTTGTTATATTTACGAAATTAAATTTATAAAATATTTTAAACAGGTGGCAACTCTTAAAAAATGTTTCAGCTGTTTAACTTTTCAATTCGTTTTGTGGTTTAAATAAGCAGTATCTTTTAACTTTAAATCTTCTTAAAGTCTATCCTTTTTCCGGCTGTTATACCGAGCACAGAGAGCTTAATGCTTATAAACTAAGATTTTTCACATACTCACCTAATTTATTTTATTTAAGGCAGGTGGGTTGACGTTTCATATTTGCCATTTACATTAACTCATAGAATTGTTTTGAATTTTTATATAGATTTTTCATATTTAAATTATGATATTATGGCACAAGAAAACAATTAATTTTATATTGAAAATAAATTAGTTTAAATAAAATTTTGGCGTCATTTAGAAAAAAAAAAATTACAGATGAGTAATCTAAACATTTTTGGACCTCTATGACTTGCAAGCCTTTACTAGGCACCATCCGCAGGTTGGCACCTCACTTTATAACACCGCACATACTTAATAAGACACACATATGAATTAGAATGCTTTGCGCTTTTAACTATCTGCCAACAATGGCCGCTTATTGTGCGCAGCTCTTTGTGCTTAAACTCCCCAGTGCATTAATATGAAGATATACATACATATACACACGCACACACATACGCACTTGAACCGTAGACAAAACTGACACAGTTCAACACTCGACTATTCCCACCCATGCCAACTGTCAAAGGGAATCCACATTCAAATGCTGGCATTACCCACCACACAGGCGCACCTAATTGGAGTGCTAGGTGAGTGGGGTGCAGGGCGTAGCAATTTCTCTTCACACGCCGCTCTCCAGTTCATTATACAGTCGCTGCACAAGGCGACAACTGTCTGCCTGTTAATTATGATTATCGTTGCAAATGTGCATGCGTGTATGATTTGTGGCTGTTTGTGTGTGTGGGTGTGCCTCCTTATGCGAATGTCATAATGGCCTAATTATGAGCGGTGAGTATGTGAAAGCTTGACACTTCTGATTGTCAAGTGGCAAATTTGTATTCATAAATGAGTGAATACGTGCGTATATCGCCCCGCTCCTTAGTCATGAGTGCTTAGGGAATTTAGTAGTTCATAATTGTAGGTGGAAATAAAAAAAATGTTATTATTGCTTTGGTGAAGCAACGTTTTGGGTTTATGGAAATAGTTTTTTATGAATATTTAAGTAATTTCATACATTTAAATTCTCTGCCTGATATTGCCATAAGACAGTGTAGGTAAAACTAATACCAACACGAGGCTACAAATAATTCATTAAAGAGAAATTGACCTCACTTCTAAAATTCAGTAGAAGAACAAAAGCCCTTTATGCATGTACCCTTCAATACATAAGTCACAACTCTCTCTAAAAGGCCGAGCTAAATACTTTGGTATAGTTTTGGACAGCAAGCTACTACCTTTCGGACGCCAAAAGGTTCAGAAGCTCGATCCGCTGAGCATAACGGCAGCTTTAAGAACCACTCACACTCTAATTCCAGCTCTCGAACTGGTGTTAAACCCCCTACCTACCTATGTACTTCTTCGCTGAAACAGTATAGACAACAGCATGGTAAGGAAGCTTAAAATTCGGTGGAATGATCTACCTTGTTGACATATACAAAGTTCTTACTGGCACTTGATAGAAGGGACCGTGAGAACGTGATTGGAATACATAATAATCACTGTGTTCTAGAATGGAGCTGCCAGAAAGTGAAAGCTGCAAGAAAAATCAAGAGCAAAGCAGCAGGGAGGGAATGAAGCATCTGTTGTGCACTTGCCCCGATTTAAGCATATGGGTGCCCTAAGGTATGTTACAATAAAAAATGTGTCGATAATTACGACACAGACTCTATCGAAGTTCGTATCAAGCACAGAAAGAGACATTAAATTTAACAGCTAGAATGACATAAAAAGACTTTATAGGATGCGAGTCAAGATTGAACGATGGTTGTAGCAACCCCTAATTTCGGTGAAAACCCATATCTAAGGACCTGCTCCACCCATAATTCCCATATTTGTTACGTACTATTATCTTGACATTTCAATGTTCCAGTGAAAGGAGCGAAATCCGACCACAACCACGACTACCTTCCATAAAACACAATTTCAAATACCATCTGATTTTTTCACTTTCCAGTAGGCAAAATCAAGCACTAATGAATTTATCGGGATAAAATTTCACACGAATGATTCCTCTAAGGTATGTCATCTCAGGTCCAAAAGTTGTCAAAATCGGACCATAACTACTCAAGCCCTCTGATACCGAATATGTGGATCTAAGTTCCAATTGCGAACTTTTTATCGAAAATATCGGTCAATTTGTGAGATATAATATATAAATTCAGATTTTTTTCTAATAATAGTATACTTGTACATGTCACAAACGGGTTGAATCGAATTAATAATTTCTTCAGGAAGATGGCGTGGACTCGAAGCCTTATGAGGTGAGGTCCGGATCCCATCATAAAAAATAAAGACTTTACAACCAAATATTAGTGAATCGAAAAATTTTACTATATATGTACATACATACATTTTAATTTTTAACTAGAGTTTTTCAGCTTTTCCTTCAACAAATGGGCACTTATTAAAGTAAAGGAAAGGTTCTAACGAATGTAATTTTTTCATCCTTCTACGTTGTAAACTATTGTTGAGCAGTTGAATCGCAAATATATTTTCATGATGCTCCACACGGAAGAGGTCTCTAAATTCTTCGATTGTTTTCTTTACAGTGAACAACTTTAGATCCCAGTGAGGACATCGTTTCTTTTGAATTAACTTTAAATTTGAATTCACTGCACTGTTCTAGATTTGAATGCCTTTCGTCCAGATCAGCCTAAATATTATCTTACAAATTAGTAACTTATTACTCAGACTGAGGCGGGATATTGGCCTAAATATAGCTGCGCGAAATTTAATCTTAGCTAGTTCTTTTTATTTTTCCGTGATCTTTCCAAGTGCGCCTCTTATCAATTTTAATAACCCAAATACTTTGCGCAAGTGTTTTTGGCAACAACTGACCATAAATAGGTATTTGAAAGCAATTTATGAGCTTGAGGATGTATATTACTTGTACGAACTCTTCGGTACAGATACCAATGTTCTATTTGGTGAGCCACGGTTCTAGACCTTTCAATTGCGTCTACAGTTTTCTTTAAGTAGTAGTAGGGTTGCTACTTAATGTTAGCAGTGCAATATCACCAGCGTCATTGTGGAGTAAGTGCTGATCACTAGAAAGCCAGCTGCCAGCTCAGGGGCGAGTAAAATACCTTGGGAGGCAAAACAGGTCTTAAATCCGACTCAGCATCGTGAAAAATAGATGTATAAGTTTCCCGTAGAACTAAACATTGCGACGTCATCATAGATTAACATTTTTTTTAGCTTCAGAGTATTGGAAGGGATTCGAGCCAATTCATCAATTTATAATTTTAGAAATTGTTTACTTTTAGATGATTTGCTGTATTTTTGTAACACAAATTAATAAATAACTAATAAAAAATATATAATGTAATCAGAATATTAATTAATAATTAACAGGAATGCATGCCTCTAGGTTAGAATAGCACCTTAAGTGCGAACCAATCCTAATTTTAGTCGGATCCATTAAACTATTTAATAAAACAGAAAACGCTAAATCGATTTTTTTTTGTTTTTTTTTTTCTTTTTTTGATTTCAATCGGTTTTCAATATACTCAAATTTTTTAACCATTTAGGATATTTTTTTAGCATTGCGTGATTTTTGTAGGCAATAAAATTTCATAAAATTAAAAATTCTTGTACTCATACATTCATATTTACCATAAAAGCTAGAGGGCTCACTAAGTTCATTGGCCAACATGACGTATGAGTAACATTTAATACGAGCTACTCTGATGATACGTTGGACAATTTTCAAGTTCGCATATTTTATATACACATACATACATACATATAAGTTACATATATGTGGATCTCAATCTCTTTACATAGCTACTATTATGTTAAATTTATTTATCTAAATATAGAGATCCACAATGTTAATGTACTTAACATATAATACCCACTCTACTTAGAATCTTATTAATATCGTATGTTAAGCTAGGGTATAAATAACGATGTTAAGTTAAACTAAGAATTAATTAAGAAAGGAATTACTTTAGCGGTTTGACGCTTTGTCTTTTCGTGTTAAACTTAAATAAACATTATTAAATATTAATTAATATAAAAGTGTTTTGTACTTTGGCGGGTTTTACTGGCCTTAATTTAAAGTAAAATTTAACTCTGAACTTCGGGTTTCAACCGGGTTAGAGAATAATATAACTGGCGACGAGGATGGGATGTGGATAAAAAAGTTCCACATCCAGTGATTACGAATTTTTCGCAAACGAATTTGTTTTTAAGTAAATAAGTGACAAAAAAAAAAAAAAAAAAAAGGAAAGCATGTTAATGGACATCAACCGTAATAGATTTTAATTTCTATTCCACATTAAAATTTTAATTGAAAAAAAAAAAAAAAAAAAAAAATTTTTCAATATTACTAAATATAACGTTCGTACATAAGTGAAAAAAAAAGTGAAAAGAACAAACAAAAAAAAAACAAAAATTTTCTGTGCTATACGAACATATAAACTTTTAATTCCTACATTAATACCAATTTCATTAAAACTGATTAATAAATGTGAAAATAAATATACGGCTAAATCAAACAAATAGAATAAAAACTATACTAGAAGTGCTAAACTAATTTTGTGTAAAACGAACATTCATACTTATATTAACTTCATTACAACAAATTGTGAAACGTTAAAATAAAACTGCTGTAAAATCAAAAAAAAAAGGGTACTTTATTGTGCAAAGTGACTATATATTACACAAAACAGAACATTAACACCGCTGTTAATGATTAACATTGCAAAAATAACAAAGGTACTAAACCAAAATTACATACAAAATAAAATCCCCAACTTCGCTAGTGAACATTAAGTGGACGAATCAAAAAATATTTTCTACAGTTCCGAAAAAAAAAAAAAAAAACAAAATACACATATTAACACTTAACGGCAAAGTTCAACAAAGTTCACGAAAATTAAAAGAAAGGACAAGTAAAATAAAAAATTTAACATCTGAGGTTACTGTTAAATCACGCCACCCAGATCATCGACCCGCCAAGCACGGCTTACTGCGCTCATCTAGAGAGTGAGAGAGCTGACATTTACTGTATTATCACGCCACCCACATCACAAAAACTCGCCAAGCACGGCTTACTGCGCTCATCAGATCAGAGAGTGAGAGAGCTAACATTTCAACATGGCATTAACATTAGCGGAGAGTCTGCGAGAAGCACGAAGCTTACCTGCATTTACTGGAGAAGATGAATATACGCTCAGCAACTACTTGCAAGATGTCTCCACCGTACTACAGCTGACTGCGACAGAACATCATGAAACTCTACAAACAGTGTTGGGTAACCGCCTTCAAGGCAAAGCATTAAAGGTAATACAAACTTTAGTTAGTCCTAGTTGGAAGAATGTATTAAGAAAACTAAAAGAAGAATTTGGCGTTAAAAGAACATTTTTTAATTTAAGAAGCGATGCCTTAAATGTAGATGCAAAAAATATTGAAGAATTGCATCATAAGTTAAGAAAAATTTTAAGTCTGATGAACACTAAATTTAGTTTAGAACCAGATATGTTATATACACCTAATAACAACGACCAAATGATTTTTGATATATATATAAATTTTTTACCTATTAATATCAAGTCTTTGTTATTACAAAATCATATTAACACTATTGATAAAGCATATACCTTTTATATTGAAAACAATTTAATAAAAGATATTAAATTAATAAACATGAATACAAAATTTGCGAATAATTTTCCTAATTTCCGAAATAATTTTCAAAGCAAAAATTCCCAAAATGTAAACAATGACACGAGTGGGACTTTGGCATTTGGCAACGTAAATTTTCGTAACACTAGTAATCGTAGAAGCATACAGAACCATAAATTACCTACTCAAGGTTATAATGGGAACTTACCCATTCAAAGTCAAACTGGAAATTTTAGGCATAACGCAATGAATCATAGATATCCGAATAGAAATGTTAACCATTTCCCTACTTTTGTGGAAGTTGATGAACAACATGCAACACAAAATTTTCATTTACAGCCTCCAGAGCCGAGCTACCAATAATTGTACTAACAATAAATAACATTAAGACAAGGTGCTTAATCGATAGCGGAGCTGCCACCACATTGGGAAATTATCTTTTCTTTTCACATATAGGTATTAAGAGAAAGTTAGCTAAACCGATTCGGCTAAATACTTTAATAGGAAATAACATTATAAACGAAGAAGTAATAGTTAACGTACCAAACGAATTTAACGCAAAAAATGAAACCATGTCTGTTAAACTTACTAATTTCACAGAGACAGCATTTGACTGTATAATAGGTGTCAACATTTTAGGTCCCATTGGAGCTATAATTAATTTCCAAACAAATTCAATGATAGTTAATGATAGCGAAATTAGGTTTCCTAATAATAATTTCGAAATTAACTACGATGAAGTTCATTGTCTAGAAAAAGTTGAATTAACTGAATTTAAAAATTTAATGCCCTTAGAACTTAATACTGAAGAAAGTAAACGATTACAAAACTTTCTACATAAAAATAAAAATACATTTTACATTGAAGGTCAAAATTTAACTACTACTAATTGTATTAAACATAAAATTATAACAAAATCTGATAGACCGATTTATTGCAAAAATTATCGACACCCTCAAATCTTAGAGGATGAAATAGAAACACAAATAAACGACATGCTTAAGCAAAATATAATTAGGCATAGCAAATCTCCATATAATTCTCCATTATGGATTGTAAAAAGAAATCAGATAACTCAAATACTCAAAAATGGCGTCTAGTAATTGATTTTAGAAAACTGAATGAAATTACAATAGACGACAAATTTCCACTGCCGAATATTGAGGCACTTTTTGATAAATTGGGTAAAGCTCAATATTTTTCTTCATTAGACCTTGCAAAGGGTTTTCATCAGATACTAATGGATGAAAACGATATTGAAAAAACAGCATTCTCTACATCCAGAGGTCATTTTGAGTTCCTAAGAATGCCTTTCGGCCTGAAAAACGCACCATCAACATTTCAGCGAATGATGAATCATGTGTTGGCAGATTTTATAAACAACATTTGCATTTTATATATGGATGACATTTTAGTTTTCTCGACGTCTCTAACTGAACATATCGAAAGTTTACAAAAAATATTTAATAAGCTTAATAATTACAATTTAAAAATACAATTTGATAAGTGTAAATTCTTATCAAAGGAAACAAACTTTTTAGGTCATATTATAACCAATAAAGGCATAAAGCCTAACCCAGACAAAATAGCCACAATACAGAATATTAACCTTCCCAAAACTGTAAAAGCTATAAAATCCTTTCTTGGATTAACCGGGTATTACCGTAAATTCATAAAAAATTATTCCTTGGTGGCAAGTCCAATGATAAAATACCTGAAAAAAGACACAAAAATAAATCTCGATGATCAATCTTATGTTGATTCTTTTCAAAAATTAAAAAGCATTTTGATAAATCCGCCTTTATTATGTTATCCAAATTTCAATAAAAAATTTATCCTGACTACAGATGCTAGCAACATAGCCATTGGAGCCGTTCTGCGCCAAGAAGGAAAACCAGTTTGTTTCGCTAGCAGAACACTCAATGGTCACGAGAAAAATTATTCAACAATAGAGAAGGAATTGCTAGCTATTGTTTGGGCAGTAAAATATTTTCGTCCATATCTTTATGGCAGAAAATTTACGGTACAAACTGATCATCGTCCGTTAAAATGGTTGTATCCCAAATTCGAAAATAATTAGGTGGAAAATAATGCTAGACGAGTTTCAATTCGATATAGAATACCTTAGAGGGAAAGAAAATAAAGTGGCTGACTATTTAAGTCGAATTCAACTGTATCAAAATTCATTAAATAGTATCCACAGCTCTTCAGAAGATGCAAACAATCATTTCTACACAACTGATAAAATTGTTAACAAGTATAAAACTCAAATACGTATACTAAAACATAAAGAAAAAGCAACTGAAAAACTTTTTAGAAAATACAAAATAATTTACATTTGCGAAAATGATATTGGTAACACTCATTACCTAAATGATATATTCAGAAGAGAATTAACAAAAGGCACAGTAGGAATATACTCCGAACTCCCGGACAATAAATATAACCAAATTCAAACAAAGCTAATAGAACTTTTCTCTAATAATATTCATCTGAAATTTATAAAATGCACAAAATTAGCAAGCGATGTAGAATCTGAAGAATCGCTACTGAATCTTATTAACGAAACTCATATAAATGGCAATCATAGAGGCATTCAGGAAAATTTCGAAGAGTTGAAAGATTTATATTTCAACCCAAAATTATTAAAATATATAAATAGATACTGCAACAGTTGCAGAGTTTGTATCGAAAATAAATATGATAGAAAGCCGATTAGAAAACGGTTCCTGTTCACGTATACGCCAGAAAAGCCAAACGAAATTGTGCATGTCGATATTTTTCAAATTCAAAAAACCTATTTTCTAACTACATTAGACAAATTTACAAAATTGGGAACCGCCCATAAATTGAATGATAAAAATATGATAACAGTTAAGGTTAAACTAGAAGAAAGATTTGCATTTTTAGGTAAACCTAATAAACTAGTAATGGATAATGAATTTAACAACACATTAATAAAATTATATTGCCAAGAGAATAGTATTGAGGTGCATTTTACTACCCCAATTCTCACACTGGTAACTCAGACATAGAGCGTCTGCATTCCACGCTTCTTGAACATATACGAATTCTCAAAAATTCTGGCAATCTTAACGATGCAGAAGAGCTCGTTCTAAAAGCTATCCACTTTTATAACAACTCAATACATAGCACAACTAAAGTAAAACCCGTAGACTTTTTAAATAACTTAAATATCGATTTTAATCATATTAAAAAGAAAACTGAAACAAAGAAAAGAAAGACTATTACCAGGGAAAATCTTAAAAGAGAGAATATATCTTTAGAATTAACTAATCCCAACTTATATACAAAAAACCCAGCTGCTATTAGACATAAAACAGCTAAAAGATTCAACAAATACCATTATAGTAACCCCAATAAAATGGACGTTGCCCAATTTCGAAGACCTCTGAATTCAATACATTAAACATTGAATTAAACACATTAAACAATTCATAAAATAGCATCAATATGTATATGCTAAAAATATGGAAAACTATACGCAAACAAAAACAAAATTAATATTAACTAATTATAATTGTTTAGTAAGAATTAAGTACAACTGTTGAAAAAATAAATTTATAAAACTATCTTATATATTAATATATGATTTAAAAGATTCGAAGGGACTCGAATCTTATAAGGGTAAGCGAGTTACATATATGTGGATCTCAATCTCTTTACATAGCTACTATTATGTTAAATTTATTTATCTAAATATAGAGATCCACAATGTTAATGTACTTAACATATAATACCCACTCTACTTAGAATCTTATTAATATCGTATGTTAAGCTAGGGTATAAATAACGATGTTAAGTTAAACTAAGAATTAATTAAGAAAGGAATTACTTTAGCGGTTTGACGCTTTGTCTTTTCGTGTTAAACTTAAATAAACATTATTAAATATTAATTAATATAAAAGTGTTTTGTACTTTGGCGGGTTTTACTGGCCTTAATTTAAAGTAAAATTTAACTCTGAACTTCGGGTTTCAACCGGGTTAGAGAATAATATAACTTATATGCTGTGAATATTATATGTAAATAATAAACATGTATTTATATTTATGGAGTTCGCAAAGGTACACATACGCGTGGCATTAAATGCGACACATTGCTTTGCCCAAAAAGTGTGAATTATTTATCTTTGAGAGCGACATAAATTGCGCCGAAATGCGCGCTGATAGGAATTTTCATTTAATTTTCAAATAAAATCGCTTGTAAAATTTTATTGCCATTGCCCAGGCGAATACGCCGCACATGCATAATAAATGTGCGTTTGTAAATGCCAACACACCAACACATATATGTACATACACTTGTATATATATGTGTGTATATATGTTTAGATGATGAAATGAGCCAACAGAATTGCTGAATAGAAAATTAAAAACAAAAACAATAGCAAAATCAACTATAGTGATTCTACAATACATTATGTCAGCAAATATTTATGACTGCGCGCACGCACTCGGCAAAAACGACAAAGCAAAACAGCCAACAACAATAGCTGTAACAACTACAGCCACCAACTACTGAATAAAACAAAAACTAATTGCATGTGCAACAACAATAAGCACACGTGTGGTTGTTGTTGTTTTTATTTTGTGCTAGCGGTGAATAAATGAGTCGGCCATTGTAATCGAAAGTGTTGTTGAATGCGTTAAACCGCTGAAATTTGCGCGCGTGTACATACATACATACACTACATATACATATGTACACTCGCACATACAGTCACACGCATAAATGTGTGAACACTTGTAAATGGCAAAAAGGCATAAAAGGTTGTCAGCGCTTAGAGCGCGTGGCCCAAATGGTCCCATGTGCACTATTCCAGTATAGCCAATGTATGTGTATATGTATGTGTTTCCATGCTCATGCAGCATAGTGTCAGCTGGGCACAGCAGCATTGTGGCTTACCAAAAGTATTTTAGCGAAATGAAGCGCCACTTTTCAATGCGTTTGGCAAAACTTAATTATGCGTATGGATAAATATTACGCAACAGCACACACATACACATGTAGGGAAGTCTGTGTTAGCGCGGTTTTTTTTATCAGCACATGTTAGTGTTTACATAAACAGTAAATTATGCTCGATGTCACCGCGTATGGGGTAAGTAAGCCACACAAAACTATTAAGGCTTATGCGGAAGCGTGGAAAATTGCAATAAGAAAATGCGTAAAACTTGGAAGTAAATCGCAGCTTAATAAATATAAAGGGTGTTTGGTTGCAGAGAACTTTAAACTACAATTTCAAATAAAAATATGCTCAAACAAGATTTTTTGCTCAAGATTGATCCTTTGCCAAATGTAACAATTTTGCTTAACTCCAGATTCTTCAAGTCAACAAATGGGCCTCATGGCAAAAGCGCTTTTTAAGTTAAGCATTATAAGGGCAGGTTAGGTGTTTAAGGAAAACCAAGATTTTTTTGCGAATTTATTTCTTAAAAATGGATTGAGTCATTTTATTCGAACCTTCTGTACATTATTGACCATATTTTTGACAATCTGGGGTAATTTATTCATGCAGAAATAATGAAGCATAAGCCGGTATCAGAGCTTCTCTCAGAACGTCTTGAAAAAAAAATACTTTGCGGTGTTCACCATAACTCGGAAATTATCCGAAAATAAAAAAACAGGAAGAATTGGTAAAACTATAAGCAAATCTTCTCCCATCGTTCTCTGATAATTTTTTTTTTATTTCGAAATAATAAATAATAAAAAATAATTTTTCTTTTGTTTCTTTAATTAATAGTTGTGAAATCGTTAAATTCACGTTTTTAGTAAAACGTGTCTTTTTTTATTATTTTTCTTTTATTCTCTTAGGTTCGGCTTGGCAAAAATAGAAGAAATCAAAAGGCTTATTCATTTAAACACAACGCATAGAGAAATTGCAAGACTCGTTGGTGGTTCTGTAGGCGTGGTTTCAAAAATAAGACAATCAATAAGCGCTTTATGTGTAAAAAACACTACTGGAAGAAAGCCAATTTTGAATGCCACATTAGAAAGGCGCATTATTGGGCAGATATAGTTTGGTGTGCATGAAAATCCGGGCCAAATTAAAGGTGGTCTCGCCCATAGGGATGGAGTAAATGACAAGTGAAGCTATCAGGAAGAAATTACGGACTGCACAGACGTGTCAAAGTAAAAACAAAACTACTCTTGACAAAACGACACCGTAAATTGAGATTCCAATTTTCAAAAATATAAATCCTACGCCCAAAATGACCAGATGAGAGTCATATGGTTTGACGAGACAAAAACAAACCGCCTGGGAAAAAATGGGCGACAATGGATTAGGAGGGCACCTCGAGAATCTTTGACTAGTCGTATTGTTCAACCAACCATGAAGCTTAGAGGTGTGAAAGTGCGTAAGGTTTGCAGAAGAAACGGACAGAATCGAACATGATTGGGTTGAGGTCAAGCGTGCGATTTCTCATTCCCAATTTGAGTGTCAGAATCTTAACGACTTATGGCAGAAGTCTAAAAATTAATGGCAAAATATTAGCCATAGGGATTTCTGTAAGAGAATTGAGGCAGTAGTCAAAGCAAAAAAGGACATATTAAATATTAAGTAAAAAAATTGTTTTTGCCAAACAATTTATCAAATGTGCAGCGGATACATTGTTTGAAAAATTCTATCAAATCTAGCAAGTGTTTGAAAAACAAATGTGTTAGATTTAATATATATATTACCTTTATTTATTTTGTATATGAAATAAAATTGGATTGCCATTACAAATAAAAAAGTTGTAAGAAAAAATCTTTTTCTGGCACCCAGGTGTGATCAACTAGTTGACATACTGTATACTATGTTATTAGGTAGGCTACCAGTATATTTATTTGAATTTGCAGAAGTCGCGAAGATAATACGGACACTATGATTCACTTGCTTAATATTTTATTAAAGGACGAAAAATGGCTAAATGATTTTTCAGGTCTACGAGATCTTTGATCTATCATTCTGGAGTATATTATATTACATACTAATCGAAATACCAGGAAACATTCAGCGGAAATCAAACAAAACGTTTTTTGCACATATATTTGACTTAATGACTACAATTTAGTCATTCAGGCTAAGTGGGTTTCTGCTCTAACGAGGAAGATCATAAATCCACTATTGGATAAGCAAGTAGTAATTCAGGCCTATACTGCCATCAAGTAGACAACAACGAGACTACCAGTAGGTAACTCGGTTAATATCATTTGAGTGCCCAGTCATATAGTAATAAAAGAAAGGTCAGCTCGCTGGCCAACTGTAAACACAATTCCACTAAGATGACCTAGACCAATCAGCTTCTTCAAGGGTTACTTGAAGCAATGGACCCAAGAGGAATAACCTAGATTTTGGTACACTTGCTTGCAGGGCATACCACAAGGTTATTTTGGGATAGACCAGAAAGCCCCTGTTTCCATTAAAAAGCGAATTTAACTTATAATGTTATCAATTGGGCTAAGACGAGACACCTATCCTTAAGATCCCACCAGCAAATGGCCAAAATGGATTCGGCGGAATGCAGAATATGCGCGGAGGATGTTGAGGCGCTGGAACGTTATGTCCTAATATTTCAACTAAGAGACATTAGCCAGCTGGGGTATAAAATAATCAAGTTCTTTTTTTACCAAACCACCCGTGAGCCTAATGAAGGCCTACGTGTGATCGCCAACCAACCAACTCAAAACATTTCATGTACTTCAATTGCTATGGTGAAATCAGCCGATTTTTTGCGTCAGTTAATGTCCGCCGATGAAACGTGGATCAGCTGGGACACACCAGAAAGCAAGAAACAGCTCATATCGCGGAATTCGCCAGGCGAACCTGTTTCAAAAGAGGTGAAGACTATGCGATAGTCCAAAAATGTTATGGTCATTAAGGATAAATGGGTCGCAAAGCTCTACTATGCTGGGGCGATTGAAGAGAAAATGGTAAAAAATAATTGTCCCAAGTAGTGAAGAAAGTTAAATGGATATAAAAGATTTTGTTGTTAAATAAACCATTATTTTTCTGAGAGTTTCATTTTGATTATAAGACCACCCTCATATATTAATATAAATAAAGCTAGGTAAGGTTAGGTTTGATTATTAATTAAAAGTTTCTGAAACAATTAGGTACACATATCCAAATTACAGCAAGCATAAAAGGAAAGAGCGGCTATAAAATAATACTAAAAGAGCAGTCAGTTTTGTGTTAGTATTATTTTCAGTGAGATCTCAGGCCAATAATAATATTACCCAAATTGATTACACCTTCCTTTTTTTATAAAAACGCTTTCATTCATTCAAAATGTACATTAAACTGCTCTTATGAAATAAGAAAGATGTTCAGATGGATTAAGCTTGAAGCTTTGTTTTTAAAGCAGTCAGATAACTTTACACAAATGCCCTAAATTCTAAAAATTCTAGACTCAAAAAAAAACTATTAAAAAGTTGAATATCGAATCAAACAACCATTTTGGCATTATACTAATGCTACAATTTGAAGTCACTTTAATATTCCATTAAAGCCGCCAGTGCGTATACGCAACGTAGGCAGTGCTCAGCTTGCTTTTACTAAAAGGATATTATAATAAAATATACGAGCGTTTCATTTGCCTATGAAATTAAAATGCCAACATGTTAATAAATTTTACATACAACAACAACAACTACAATGAAAATAGTATAGCACAGTAGAGCGACATTGGGCCATAAAGTAGACAGGCCGGCACTTAGCTGCTGTCAGCTGTCGACTATAAGAGCACAAGCCAACACACACAAACCTACACAGTGCCAGCAGAAATATATAAGTGTATGTATATTTGTGTATATATGCGCGCATATAAGTGCAAAGTTGAAAGTTCTCAAGCCATTTAGTCGCTTTTCGGCTGTTGGCTCATAGCATTTGCCGGCGTCTGCAAGCTGTCAGCAGTGGCGTTTCTAATCCCATCATCGCATTTGTTAGTCGGTTTATATAAAATCGATTTGCTTTTTTTCCATATGTATTTTTTCGAATATTAAACTAGGCAGGGCCAAAGACCTTTTCAACGCCTCCGTTTTAAATGTGAATTTTTAGAGCTTCCTAGTGTTGTTGTGCATTTAGAATTCTGTCTTTCTTTTTGCTTGAAACAGCCGGCAGTGTGGAGAGCTTATTTGTTGCTGTGGCATTTGCGCCATTAAAAATTCATTTAGCAGCAAGTGGAAGTGTTCCGCTTTCATTTTGCGGTACGCCGGCGTTTTAATGGATTTTTGAGTGGAACCTTAACTATTTCGGGTTTGTAAGAAAGGGTTGAATTTGCTATTGATATGTTTGGTCTAAAAAAACGAAATAATAATCAATGTTTTAGGCGTTGAAATCGTAGATATGAGCAACATTTTGAGATGGAGTGGCAACTCCTTGACTGACTTCATTTTTTCGTGAGTTTTTTAAAAGCTTTTTTATTCCTATGTATATAAGAAACATGAAATTAAGCGAATCCTTTTTCAGAATTTAATTAATTTTTCTGACCTGATTAGGCTACGTTAGGTAAATAGGCTGATTTACTTTTCAATTGGACTAGCTGAGACGCCTGTCCGTTGTGGTACGGAGAGCATAGATATGGATAAAAAATACCGTCAAGTTAGGACACCTATCTTTGGGGCCATGTGAACCTTGTTAAGAACTTGAAGCTCCATTGATCTGTTTTTTTCAAGATGGGCCAAAAGGCTTTCCCAACCCCACAAGTACTGGTTACTGACCAACGCCAACTGAACTCGCGCGGGGGGCTCTTAGATTCAGCGCCTCCGTGCACCACGACCTGTTCTTTCTCATCCTGATTGCATTTTGCTAAGGGTGTTTGTCTTGCAAGCTCATCCTTTAAAATTTCCGATGATTCCGCTGTGACCAGGTACTCAAACAAGTTTATTATCGAAGTAGCTTGATGTCACTGATAAAGAGTTCAAACACTCCTTGACAAACTTTGAATTCATTGTCAGCAAGCTCGACGACTGTATGGCGTACCTCTCTAAGGAAAGTCGCACTACGAACAAGCACGTTACTGCTAGCATAATGGCTCCTACTTCTGTGTGAAGTCCACTACGGTGGTCTGGTGCCCTGAAATCAGAGTTGATTGAGAGCTTCCGACAGAAAACTTCTATCCAGCCTTCTTGTTATGACACGATCCATTCGCGAAATAGCTCACTGCGTCTTTTTTACAGCGACTCCGCCCTATTCACATATCCCTCAGGGAGTAGACTCTGCGGCTCTGAGATTCTAGTTATCAGGGATGCAATCAATGTGTGGAAGCAATTCGGAATGTCCCTTTCTGAGACTCTTGTCGTGCCCGGTTCGCCGAAGCTTCTCTCAAGGATTAGGTAGAAGTACTTTACCCGTGTTTATTATTTATCAACTTCTCGACAGAAAGCCCCGCAATGAGGAAAGGAATGCAACGGAGATTTCAAATCTCCTGGCAAATGAAACGAATTCAGTTTTATTTGGCTGGACAGCCGTTTTTTCCGTCCAGCTAGCTACCTCTCCAGAGCACTAAAGACTGCTTTCGGCCGTCTATTGTTGTATGCGCTCTGAATGTCGAGAAATCTGTACATCGCATATTTTTTATACACTCATGCTCCATACAGCCATGAAACGCGACAGCTTGATGAACAGTGCCGACCGACCTGCCTTTAGCTTTAGCCTGCAATAACGATTTTCTATAATTTTTGAACTAAATACTTTTTCGTCATTACTGACTAGACCTTTAATAAAGCTTTAAGGTATTTAAAACTAGCCGCAAGTGATATTTGAACGAGCACTCAGTTAAGCAGTAGACACTTCGAAGTTAAATATGTATGTAAAAATATTAAAAAAAAAAAAAATCAATTAAGTACTAACTATAGTGCTATACATTCTCACCTGTATGTGTGTACATATTATTTAAGGGCTTTCGTAATATTTGCTATGACATGTTGTCAATCAAAAATTAACCTTTCCCGTAAAATGTTTACTTTTGCGGCAGCAGCGGAATGAAATGGAATTCAAAGCGAAACTGTCTCTACTTTTCCGCTTTCGAGTATTTGTTTTCTGATATTTTAATATTCTGGATAAATTAAATGGATTTTTCGACAAAGCAGACAAGAGAAAAGGCATAAAAGTGGATGTTTGCTGAATTGAACATAAATAAATTTAATAAAATATTTTTTTTTATATTCGTCAATAAGACATTGATTGCTTTAAGACTTTAATTAATGCCGAAACCACAAGCGTATTATACTGTGTGGTCTAAAATGTACTAAAAGTAATTAAAAGCCCAACAAAAGTGTAATCGAAATTCTACGAAAAATTATTATAAATTCAACAAATACTGGCTAAGTTTGTGGTTTTTATGCGAAATGTGTTATTTCGAAGTCAAAAAGTGGACAAAAAGCTTTAATGCTCATATGGAAAACTGGAATTTAGTAATTCAAGAAATTACCAGAGATTTCGATTAAATAAGAAAATTGAATAGTTCAACGAATTTGAAATGGCAAAGATATTGGTTAGGATACATAAATATTTGCTAATAAAAAATTAAAAAAATTAAGTAAAAAGTTTTAAATATTCTCTTCTTTAAATTAGCATGCTAGTAGGGCAGATTAGGTCGTAGGTCTGCTCCTCACACCAAAAGTAAAGTAGAGTCGCCTTGGGACAGCTGTGAATGCTTATATGTGCTTTGAGATTCAAAAACCTCTTGTGTGTGAATTATGAGACTATTATACTATATATCAACGAACTGCAGTTAACCACAAATTTTTAAAGGCGGCTTATATCAATTATATTGGCTAAGTAAGCCAAATTTGTTGCCATAGACCATAGACTTGACGTAGCCCTAGAGA
>JBAWJQ010002635.1:0-16453 GCA_037783105.1 Bactrocera zonata | reverse complement strand
CAATTCTAAAAGCAAAACCAATAAAATTGAACTCGTAGAACCAATATACCCTATATTCATCGCCTTGCAGAGCTCACCATGCTTAACTGAGTATGGGAATTAATTAAAAATACTCAATCACACCGAAGTAATTATGCGCCACACAACAGAGACACATTTTGAACGCCTCAAACTAGGCCACTATAATTTTGTGACAGCACAATCAACACGCTCTGCAAGCGGCGGCGGGCGGGGTATGTGCACCGGGGTACACATAAAACAAAAGGGCGAGTATAGAAATTTTTCAACGATGACACACATTTTCTTTGTCATATTTTCAATTTGTTTTGTGTGGGTGAGCGTGTATAAGTGAATGTGTGTGATGTTTTCTCAAAAAATTAATAAAGTGCAGCGATGCCTTTACAAAATTACTACCCAGTCATTATGCACATACCGTTACCACTGCATACATATACATACATATATACTACTATATGTTTACCGTTGTTTATTGTTTTATTTTTCACTCGGCAGCCGGCCGGGTGGTTGGTCGGTCGGCCTGCTGTTGCCTACAACTACATATTGCATAAAAATGCAATTTCCTCTTTCTTCCTTCGTTCCTGGCATTCATTCATTCGCTCATTCATTTCATGCATTCATTCAGAGTCGCATTTTTCATTTTCTCAACACAATCACCTCAAGGGAATGAATATGCAAATTTATTAGAAAGCAAATCATGTCTTCGGCCGATTGCAGCAACTATTGTTATTGTTGTTGCTATTGCTATTGCTTCTGCACAGTTTGTTGTTTTCTTTATGGGGAATGGGGTGGGTTGGGTTCGGCTATTAGTTGTTGACGATGACGAGCTCAGTATGGCAAAGGAAGTGTTGCTTTTTTGCTGTTTGCTTGTCCGACTGTTGCATTAATAGTGCAACAACAATACACAAACAACAATGTGATTGTGAGGCACAGCAAATGACAGAAGAATGACAGTCACACTATAATTGTGTGGCCAGAGAATTGTGTGTCAGGCGAAATGATGTGCTGATGAAACATAAATCACTGATGACAGTTTTACAATTGGAGAATCACACAAGGCGGGATGCCAGCAGTGAAGTGTAGGGCGTACATTTGTGGGCGAAGGATTAAATCGCTTGTAGGCGAAGGCGCGTAAAGGAGGCGGTACAGGCTCGATTTTGTGTGATTTCATGAAGACCATATTAGTAATACCGAAGGAGGATATTCCTACTGAATTGTTAGTGTAATTTTGACGCATCCAAAATTAATTGGAAAACTAAAACAAAATTAAGACTGTTTTTTTTTTTGTTTTAAGAAAATTATAGGAATATGAGTGCTCGAGAACATATGTAAATATCAAAAGGATAAAGTGTCTCACTTTTTTGAAATACCTACCTAAAGAAGGCCTTTTTTTATCCTTCAGAGTACTTTACTAGGTAGTCTTACGCAGACCAAGATCCCATTATAGTTTTTTCCAAAAGTTCTTAAAATCATCCTAGCCCGTGAAGACTCTCTTCAGGAACGTGGGTGAATTAGTAGCCGATGCTACAAATGATTACTGTCCGCCGGTTCATTTTGAAAGTTATTGCTTGCGAAATATTAGTATCAATAGGATCTTGAGAATAATAATCGAATGTCTCAATATTTTGCCAATACGAACGAGTGTTTCTATGAGAAAGACGTTATAAGATGGTTGAAGTAACGGTATGTTAGCCGCGCACAACATATTAACCACTAAGACGGATGGCTCGAAAATGGAAAGCGAAGTTGGTGCGGGGATACTGTCAAGAATTTGGCATAAGGCAGCCAATTAAACTGCTGTATATTTCAAGGAGAGATCTTTGATTTTGGGAAAACCGCGAAGCAAGGTATCAGCAGGCAACTCCACAGTTAATATCTACGTAGACAGCCAAGGCAGTAACCTCGGTTCTAATGTCAAGCAGAAGTGTCTTGGGAAACAGGGCAGCAGTGGAGACTATCGCCAGGAACAAGCGTATTTACTTCTACTGTATATCAGGTCACAAAGGCATTGATATCATCCGATGTGATGGTAAATATATCCATTGTCTTGATAGATCAGCGGTCTGGATAAGAGCATGTCAATCAGTATGTCGGTGCGAAAATGAGCTTCGAACAAAGGCCAACATTAAAATTTGTTTTTAAAAGGACAAAAACTTCCTCTACAATATTGTGACCAGTGACGAAACATGGTGTTTCCGATATAATCTCGAAACGAGAAGCCAGAGTGCTGGATTGAAGGCATCGGACGAGCCGAAACAAAAAAATTGGGCATCGAGAAGTCAAAAGTAAAGACAATGCAGATTTGTTTCTATGATGCCAAGAGTATTGTCCACAAAGAATTTGTTCCACTAGGCCAAAACGTTGATGCGGTATTCTACCTTGGTAAGAAAAGCATCCCCAAACATTCAGCTGCCTCCCTGCTTAACCGTTCTTCGGACACACTCTTCGCTACAGCGTTCATCAGTTTTTCTCCTTACGTACGACATCCCGTCGCTACATAACATTTTAACCTTGAACTCATCAGAGAAGATTAGTTTCTTCCAAATGACCTCAGACCAGCCTTGGGTCTTTATATCCTACCAGAGGCTTTGTTGACACATTTTCTTAGTGAAAAGCGATTTTTTTGCGGGTCGTCGGGTGTTGAAACCAGCAACCTGGAACTTATTTCGTAAAGTTCTAGTAGTGATTTCGGTTCCCAGGTCTTTCATCATCTCCATCTTGTTATTCTCAGCGGGTTTGAACCGATTCTTAGGCTAATGCGTTCTATTTGTCGACTCTTCCTAGAAGAAACTCTATATCCGCTAGGTTCAGACCCCTACACCGAGGTATAGTTAACAAAATAGGGAACCAGTCGCAGAAAAACTGCTTTTTGGTCAGTAGCTTCGAAGTCTCTTTAACTTCGCTTGCATTCCTTTTTCATCAAAATATCGCAAGGGACCAAGTGTATTTACAGTATGCCATTAAAACTAAGGCATTTTATAAATCTTCCAAAAAAAGATATATTGCGTTTCGCATATCTTAAGATTTTTCTTGCGTCTTTTAACCATAAACCAACCAAAACAAAAAAAAAAAAACAAAACAAAGAAAATATAAGAAATACAGACTTTCGAAATTAAAAATCAAACAGCAAATACTTTTAAATTCGCAAGCTTTCTACTAGAAGTGCGTTGTTGTTGTTGCTGTTAGCATAACAAAAGCTATTGTTATTGTTTTTGCATTTCGGAATGCAATTTATCAACATTCTCAACATTGCTAGCAAAAATTGTAGAACGCAATCCAATCTTCACAAGCAACAGTGGCAGCAGCGGCAGTGAGGCAACGGCAAGCAACCGACAAGCCGAGGGATATGCAAAAGAAATGAATAACATGGATACAGCAGCAGCAGCGGCAGCGACGGGATCAAAAGAGTGAGTAAGTGTGATGAAAAAACACAGAAAGGGTTCAAAAATGTGTTATCTGCGAACAAACAGACACCGATACATACATATATACAAACATGTACACATACATACATACAAATATACACACTTTCACACATACATGCGTTGCAAAGCGCTACCACCCTTAGAGAGGGTGCTGCTGGTGGGGTTCACAAACAAAATAACTATGTTGTGGAAAAATACAGGCAACAACAATAACAGCAGCAACATTAGTGCTGAAATGGGAGCAAAAGCAACGATTTAAAAACGGGTGCGGCAGCGGTTTGCTGCGCTGAAGGCAGCAAAGCAAAACCCGCATATAACAATAACACTTGCATGCTTACCGCTATAAGATGAAAGCAATAAAAAATGCGTTGCAACGCAAGCGGAAACCTCAGGCATATGCACAGGCCGCCGCAATTCATATGAAACGCGTCGCATTTGATCTGGATGTTGTAGGGAAAAATGTTGGCGTTGTTGTTGTTGTTGTTGTTGTCATAGCTGATGCACCATTGGTTGTTGTTATGCATATGTACATAGATGTATGTATGTTTTCTATGGTTTACCCTGACATGCATAGGACGGACGTGCTATATACAAGTGAATGGCGTAAGTGTTGCCTTGACTCATCGCTCCGCTTTCGGCTTCCGTTGCTTCCTTTGCAGCAGTTTTATGAAAATTCTTCTTCAAAATGTTTCACAGCGTTATTCAATTTTTTGTCTTAGCTCTGCTTTTTATACCCTGCACAGGGCATATTAAGTTTGCCATGCAGTTTGTAAGACTCAGAAGGAAATAACGTCGGGGACCTTACATGATATAGTATATGTGGGCCCTCATTTGTTGAGTTTTTGAGTTATCGATCTGAAACTTTGTACAAGTCCTTTTCACTCCACGAAACTGCTCATTTGTGGAAACCGCTGATATCGGACCACTATAGCATATAGCTGCCATACAAACTGATCAATCAAAATCAAGTACTTCTATGGAAAGCTTTTTTATTTGACGAGATATCTTCAAGAAATTTGACATGGGTTATTGATCAAGGCAATGGTCTAATCTCCCAAGAAATTGTGCAGATCAGATCACTACCGCATATAGCTGTCATACAAACTGAACAATCAGAATCAAATGTTTGTATGGAACACTTTTTTGTTTAATGAGATATCTTCACGAAATTTTGTATAAATTATTTTCCAGGAAAGAGACATAATCTCCGAAAAAATTGTTTAGATCAGATCACTACCACATACAGCTGTCATACAAACTGACAGATTAAAAAGAAGTTCCTGTAAAGAAAACTTTTCTATTTGATGAGATATATTCACAAAACTTGGCACGGATTACAACGGTACAATATCCGAAAATTTTTTTGGATCAGACCACTATAGCATATAGCTGTCATACACTCTAAACGATCAAAATCAAGTACTTGTATGAAACCCTTTTTTTATTTGTAAAGGGTATCAGGCCAAGTTAGTGTTTTTCCTATTTTTTCTTTTAGTTTTGGTTTGCCGCATTTGCCTTGCCGCTAACGCAGCGTTGGTTGCTTACTGTTGGTGTTGTTGCCAGCGCTAGTTATTGTTGCCACCGCTGTTATTGCTTAAACTATTGTTACGCTTATTCTATTACGAGTTTATTATTATTTTTGTTATTGTTGTAGCTACAAAAGCTTTACACATATGTATGTACACGTGCAACATCATTCCGTTAACTGGTTGCTGGATTTCTCATCCACTTTGCCGCAGTCTCGTAGAGGCGTTTGTGTCCTCGTGCGCGTGGTTCGCTTTTGTTGTTGTTGTTGTTCTCTATATTCTTTTGTTTCTCGTTTGCATGTGTTTGTTATTGTGGCTTTTGTTTCGGTTTCAAATAACAAATCCTTTTGACTTTACACATATTATCCTTCACCGCTTTGCCTCAGCGTGAGCTTCTGCTTTCGCCGTTGCATTTTACTGATTTTCCAAGCTCTCCGCTCTGCATTTCTAAACCCGTATTGTCAGTGTATATGCATTTTTTAAGTGTAGTTGTCGCATTTGTGCGCTTTCAATTCTGTTTTTAGTTTTTCTTATTGTTTTTGTTTCGTTCGCTTGTTTTGTTCCAACAGTTGACTTCACATTTGTTGCATAATTGCTTTCCGTCTGTTATTATTGCTGCACAGCACTGCAGTTGTTATTGTTTTTGCTGTTTCACTTCCCGTTACAATTTATTTCTTTTTATAGTTTTTATATCTCTTATCATTTTCTATACGCTTCCGTTTTGTAATTTCTCCATTTCATAGGCCATCATCCGGTGAAGTAAGTAATTGCTGCGACCTGTCACTGTCGTCTGCTTGGCATATAAAATCTATTGTTGATGACACATTTTAATGTTTTCCATATTTATTTTTATTGTTTCTATTACTTTTAATATTACAAATGTGGTTTTTAAATATACAAAGCGGTGTAAAAGCCGGTAAGCGTTAAAGTTTTAATTTTACTTTCATCGCAGTGAAGTTAAGACTTGTTTTTTAATATCAAAGTTAAGGTTTAAAGTATTTAAACTCAAATACCGTAATTTATAAAGTCTAAAAGGTGTAGTTTGAAACAACGGCGATTTCCACATTGTCTAATATTTAACTGTTTAAACTGAATTTACAAAAACTGCCAGGTTTTCATGTAGGACAAAAAGTGGTATCCCAAAAATCATCAGGGCAATAAAAAAATTAATAACAACCTTCACAAATAAAATATTCCTTCCTAGAACTTAATATTGACCGGTCAGTTTCTATGGCAACTGTTAACTACAATGAACCAATCCGAACAATTTCTTCGGAGATTGTCCATTGCCTTTGATAATAACCCATGTTAAATTGAAGATATCTTGGCGGTGGCACCGCTGTGGCATATGGGAGACATCCACTGTTAACCAGGGCAAGGGCTCATCCTGGATAGGAAGCCGAATATCGAATTCCGAGCAATCGTCATCGATTGCCTTATACTGCTTCAGAGGAGCCATTGGTAAAGTGAAGGGGTCTCTCACCGAAGGTGTTATTCTGGATCTACGGCACCATAGTCAAGCCATGTCCCATGGAGTCTTTCTGTGTCGGAGGGGTCTAGAAAACCCACTCTTGCAAGGAAACTCGAGAACGTTCAACGGGCGGCGCTCACTAGTACATGTTATGTAGGTATACGCGGTATACCACGGCGCTTAACGCCATCTTGCACACAGTGCCTGTAGTCATCGTCAGAAGGTGTATGGTTGCGAATGTTGCTATCAGACTCTGAAAATCTCGGTTCCTAAAAGAACACGTGTCTAAACATTTGGAAATCTGTATACACTTTGACCTCATATCGGACCACTTGGATCATGGAGCCGCCAAACAGAACTCTGGCAGCTCCTTCTCTACCCATATACCGGCGAGGGAGTTGTGGGTGCGAAGAAATCGTGTGAGGAGAAGGGCAATGAGCTTTTTTATGGATGGATTAAAGCTTGGAGGAAAGGTTGGTGGAGGGTTGATGAGCTCTCTATCAACTCCAGCTTCAAACTTCCAGACTTTTGCAGTGTTTTCTAAGCCGAGGTTGCCGCCCTTAATGTAACAGTAGATCTACTGCTCCGGAGTGCAGTCTCCTTGAGAGAAGTGACCATCCACTCAGATAGCAGGGCGGCGATACCAGCCTTGAACTCATTAACAGTGCGTTCAGGATTGGTCAGGGAGTGCCTATCGAGTCTCTTTGTGATAAGACTGGTATTGGTGTCAGTCCACAACTGAATTGCAGAAAATTTTATGGCTGATGAGCTAACAAAAAAAGGCATGCGAAACGCTCTTGTATATTTTGTTTTCTGGCGAAGGTCTAGTGAGCTTCTTGGTCGCCTTTCAAAAAATATAGGAGTTATAAAAGGTCACTGCCCTCCAGGGATTCATAGGGCCAGACTCCTTGCTTCTCGACACCTCCCACCTTTGCCACATCACGGCTGAAATACTTTGTACGTAGCTTGATTTTTATATTTTGCAATCTGGCAACTCATAACCTTATTGTAAGGTTTGTCAATTCTGATCATACTCGGACGGAACTTGTTAACATACGAGTGCTATTTGAATTGTTTATAGTAACTTCAAATATTCTTCTCGACCAGAAAATGTAATTAAATTGCCAACTTTCGACGAGGATTAACTCAGTTTTTGTCGATAAAGTTCCATCAAGGGCCAGCGTTTAGCATTGAATCGAGGTCGTAGATCAATCTAAAGGATTTGGCTTTACACGTGAGTAGAGTAGTTAGGCTCTATAACTAAGTGCAATCGCCCCACCATCAGGTTGGCATCAAAAACACATCAATAGCTTAATTAGCGGCAAACTATTTTAAAAAAGCATCGTCTCACTGGTCTCCTAAAGGGAAGTGTTTAAAAAATAGTGAATCCATACTTAGAATCTGTTTTGCGAAGCTCAATACAGACTTAACGATTTCTTCATTGCGTTTGGGCACTAAAAACCTATCAAGAAAATAGATTTACAAATCGTTCAAGTTTATTACTAAACTTTCCGATCTGTGAAGAATGTGTTTCGCGCATAATCGCGCTGCTGAGCGTACAATTCGCAACACCATCTCCCATCTTAAGACCCAGCATTCATTATTGGATAATACTCCACCGTATAGACCTCGTTCAGTACGCAGTGAAGAAAATAAATCTGAGAGTGTATAAGAAGACCGTGGAGAGTCGATTCGGCGCCGTTCGCAGCATTTCGAACTGACGTATGGAACGACTTGGCGCTTTTTATGTTGAGATCTTAAATTGAAAACGTGCAAAATAACACATGGCTTTGCTCTATAGGTCCTTTAAAAGTTCGAAGAAGATCCGACGTCTTCGAGCCAAATTTTGTTCAGCGATGAAGCCCATTTCTGACTCAATAGCTATGTAAACTAAAGAGACTGTCATTTCATCCAGAAAAAACGACGGTTTAAAGTGGTCTGTGAGCCGGTGGAATCATCGGTCCATATTTCTTCAAAAATGTTATCGCCATGATAACCAACTAATTGATAACGGAAATTGAAGCTTACGTTATATCACAACGTCAGACTTTTTTCTGGATTTGTAAAGTTAAAATTTATGCGGACAATCCTGTTTCGATTTAGGACTTGGAGAGGAATGAACATGAGAACATGTCATTCGCCAATTCCCAGTGCTCAAACGAGTCATCGAAAATCAGACTCAACGGATGGACTATCTGTCGTAAACGCGGCCAACATTTGAAAGAGATAATCTTCAAAAAATAAATGCCAAAGAATGCTTTTGAATGTTAACTAACATTCCTCATATATGTGCTTTTCTAAAAAAAAGTAAGAAACCTTGAAATTAATCAAAGCTTATGAGTGTAAGCTTAATGCTAGTTAACCCGACCAGAATGGTGAATTTTTGGATGTTAGTTCCAATGAAAACAGGGATGATTCGTTTACAAAAAACAATATCAGCATAGGATATGTGGTACATTATAAAAATAAAGCAGAATTTATTGCTGCTTGCGCATCCACTATTTATTTGTCTTCTTATGACTAGGAAAATGGAAAACAGCCCTGTACATTAATATATCCTTCGATGCTAAGAGTAGATTACTGCGCATTTCACAACTTTTTTGTTAACTAAGAAGCCTAAGCACATTTCTGATAAATTTTGCGTTTTGCTCTCATAATAAACTCTCAAAACTAGATAGTCATAAAACGATTCATAAATTTTAACAGAAATCAACAAAATTTTCACAAGATTCAATAAAGATAACCCGCACACAAAGGCAAGCGTAGCAAATAAATTGCGTTGGCATGAGAAAGGGTTGCACGAAAACCACTCAACCCAAGTAATGCGTGACAACAATTTACGCACACCAACACAAGCATGTATTTAACTACAATACATGCACAAGCAAGCAGCGCTATCACTGTCACCAAATTGCCGCTTAGAGTTTGCGACAAAAGACGAGCAGTAGTTTAGTGGTTTCCAATCTCACCACTTCAGCAGCCACATTTGCACTTCACTCAAGTGCGACAAAAATGTACACGAAACCCGAACCAAAGTTGGGCCTCATCATCAAATGTTGCAAGGCCATGAAGGTTTATGTAGCAAACGGTTTTTAATAGAATGACATCATCAAGTTTTAAGGTGTTTATTGCGGACGCTTCAATCAGCAATCAACGCAAAGCCACACGGCACACACACACACCTGCACAACAGTGGAAGTTGCCTCGGTGTTAATGGTGTGCTGGCCTTCGACAATTTGCTTGTGAAAACAATTTCTTAAAATAAGCAACCGTGGCATGACGAGGAAATGGCTGAAATCGTTTAGGCACAAGGCACATGCAAATTCACACACACACACATACACCCATGCATGTATGTATAAGTGAGTTTCTATTATATACATTGCTTATAAAGTAAGGTCGTGGGAGTTGTTGTTTTGCTGTTGATGACAAAAACCCCGACCGAGGTCTACTCGTAAATTGTCTTCTACTTTAAAAGTGATTACACGAGTTTGTTTATCCGCACAAATGAATAGGCGAAATGTTCGATGAACGAGAAACCCGACCGCACTTCGACAGCCGTGCAGCAGAAATCAGCCACACAAACACGCACACAAAAGCAATTATTAACCCAGTCACCCTATAATGGCACCCTATATCTTATATGCCCATATAAGCAGATAAATAGTTGTATTGTTTTTGTTTGTGTAACTTCTCGTGTTAATGTTGAGTCATTAATTCCTGATAACTTTTACATTATTTACACACATACACATACCTTTATACAAATTATCTTTTGTCTCTGCAAATGTATATTGTATGTGTGTGCATGTGTAGTGTTAATGTTATTATGCCATCGTTGCCGGCTTTGCTGAGTTGCCCTTTGATTTTATAATTATTTGCAGTTTATGTGTAAAATTTTCTGCTGATTTTGTTGTTTGCACGAAATTTATTAGCCATAGTTTTGTAATTCCGTTTTGGGTAAATTTTCGAATAATCAGCTCTCTTAAGTGGTTCGGTAAAATTACTTTGTGAATTAACTGACCTTAATGGGCGAAACTGATAAGTTGTTTTTGTTTTTTGTTTACTATGCATATTTTGGTGATAAATTATTTTTTCTAGTAGCATTAAAGTTAGTTTGGAAGGTCGGCACTACATACTACAGATTGCGAAAATGCTTTTATACCTAAAAATATATGTTGTAAAGGATATCGATATTTAGTATGAGCATATACGGTAGTGTTATTATTTTCATATCATGTTTATTACGTTTCAGAATGGGTTTTGTTTAATATTGGTATATTTCTCTAACACACATCAGCGCTGAACCCTTCTACCTGCTATTTGTGTTGCCTACATTTAGGAGCGAAGGCAAACCAGGCCCACATTTAACAAGGACAAAATATGTTTAGCAAAAGTCCTTTGCTCTGTTTCTCTCAATACCTTAACCCCGGTTTACTTGTTTATTTATTTATTTTTTTTTTTTTTGTCTCATTAAATTTTAAAACACCTCTAGAATATTGTCCGATAAATAGCTTTGAGAACTTTTGAGCTCGAGGCTAGCTAGGCTAAGTGCGCCGTCTTGAAACCCGTTTTTCTCGAAACTGTGTTTTGAAGTCGATTGACAAGATTCACGAGAACTACTTCACCGATCTTCATGAAACACAGACCTTTGGGATTCAATTCTTAAAGACTTAAACGATGTATTTTTTTCCAATTATAACTATTTGCCTGCCAAAAATACAATTTTCAGTTTCTTTCCTCCGTCCAACTTATAGTTTAAGGTTTTAACTAAAACACGTATTTTTTCACTTTAGATGATCCTGTAAGACGTTATCTTGACATAGAATAGCAGACTGTCCAGGACTATGAGGAAAGAACAGCCTAGGCGACGCCGGTCTGACAACTCGCTCGTACCTGTCATGAAATCAGAACTCGAAATCAGCTTGCAAATGTTGGAGAATCAGAACTGTACTGCAAAAGTCGCCAACATTAAATAGATTGCGGACAATATCATCATATATAGTCTATCTACAGGACATACGATGGAAAGGCTAAAGTGAAATAATAATAAAAAGGACAATTCATACTGTACAACAGCGGAAAGAAAAAACAATCAACAAAAAGCAGGTCAAAGCTTACAGAAGACAGTGAAACCAAATGAATATGATGCGTTTAAGAACGTTTCTCCAAGGATGCTAATCCAAAGACATTTAAATTTATCTACGATTGAAATCCAAATGAACTAATCGTTTTTAGAACTAGAAATTTCTAAAGGACGAACTGTTATGTCAAGAGACATTGATTTCATTAAAAAAAAAAGATTGTTAGTAATAAAATATTTGTGGATTTCAAATAGAAAAAAATTAAATTGTTACTACCACTTAGGGATGGTTTTATTTACCAAAACATACAAGATCCCGGTGGCACCGCTGCCGTCTTCAACCAGCGGATACAATGAAATATCTAGGGCTCAAGCTCTATTGGATAAGAAGCTTTCATTGAAGCCGAATATCGGAGAGTAGAGAAGCCATTAGCAAAGAGCCTCTTGCCGAAAGTGGTTCTCTGGATCTACGGTCCATTGGAGTCTTGAAGGGCTCTAGAAAAGACCACACTTACAAAGAAACTCCAAAACCTTAAATTAGCATGTGTGGTGCACTAAGGTTCAAGAAGGCTAAGAAAGTTGCTGCCAGACTCAGAGAATCTGGGTTCCTAAAAAACACTCGGAAATCTTCACTCATTTTCACTTAATACTGGATCGCGGAGTCGCCAAAACGAACTCTGACGGCTCTTTTTCTACACATATACCGGCGAGGGAGTTGTGAGTGGGAAGAAGCCGTTTGAGGTAAGGGACAGTGAACTTCTTTATGGGATGGGTCAAGGTTTGGGGAGGAAGGTTGGTAGAAGGGTTTACTATCCTTCCACAGCGTAATCACAGGAAAATGCAAAGCTGAGGAGCTAGCAAGGAAAGGCACCATAGAACCGCTATTAGTGGTATCCTCTTCTGTACTACAACTAAATAGCTGGGCTTCGCGGAAGCTTGGCAGCGCTGTATAAGAAGTAGAGAATTTGATGCTTAAGAACGAATTGATATGGTCGATCAGATATGATTTCACTCGCTAAAAGGTTGTCTGAAAGTGATAACGGTCATTGAAAGTCCTCAGCTCCACAAAAACCGAATAAAGCATCTCATCGTCTCTTAGGTGATGAATTGAAGCTGCGAAAATAAGTCAGAGAGAGATTCAAGACTCTTACTGTAGGTTGCTCTTTCCTAATACAAAATGTAAAAATAGTATAATAATTTTTTAATGTGTTTCTGAAGATTATTTTATTAAACTTTAGTTTGCATAATGCCAAATCTTGTCAATAAGCAGAGGCTTTTGAATCTTAAGTAACATGAAGAACGATATCGATATCAATTTCGTACGCGCAACCAAGTTTACATTTTTCATTCACAGTAAGCAAAAACTTGCGCTGTAAAGCAATCTAACAGACAAAAAGCTTAGCAACATACATATGTTGCGCAACATTTTACGAACACCACAGAGCAGCGACATAACAGTCAGCTGTTGTCGTTAACAGTCAACGCTGTAATTGAAACTGGGACACTACCAACGACAGACAACGACGAAACGATGCCAAAACGAAGCGCACAGGCTTCGGCACTTTCGACCAGTTGGACACGAACGATGCGTAGCAGCAGCGCAGGATGTCGTTGGCTATTTGCTCGACACAAGTAGCTTGCTGATTGCTGCTGCCTGCCGCTACTGAGTATTGCTTAGTGAACGATACAATTTAGTCTTCGTGCAACCATTTAACGTAACGGCGTTGTTTCGCGTCAGCGCGTGTTGGAAATACAAAACTAAAACACTAAATAATAAATAAATATTAGCAGAAGAAAATATAAAGCAAAAGAAAAATAAAAAGCAAGCAGTTAGCAGCTGCGGGGCAGAGTGTAAGAAGTGAACTGAATTTAAAAATAATTTGAAATAAATGTGTGTTAGTGTGCGTGAAGGAAGAAACGTGTTTTTCGAAATCCGTAACAAGCAGGAATGCAGTTAAATATTAATAATTAAAGCGTGTAAAAATTACATGCAAAAGAAGTGAGATATTAAAATAAATTGCTTGCATACTAAACAGGCGGCAGATGTATGTAGCTGCAGCAGCAAACGGTGCAACAGTGAGTATGAGCAACTAATTTTATGCAGTGCGTGCTGTTGAATGCTAATAAAGCAAGTAATTACACATAAACGAATTGCGGGATTAAAAATTAGTAAAAAATAATAATGTAATAAATACAATATATAAAAAAAATTATATTAAATTAAAAATAACTATTAATTAATCAAAAAAAAAATAGTAATAAATAAAGAAAATAATGATGATAAATATTAAAAATATTGAAAAAAATAATAAAAAATATTAAAAAAATTAATTAAATTAATTTATTATAAAAAATAAAAAAAAATCAAAACAAATAAAAACATAAAATATTAAAAAAAATTAATTAATTTAATTTATTATAAAAAATAAAAAAAATTCAAAACAAATAAAAACATAAAAAATTAAAAAATAATTAATAAGTAATAATAAACACTCTAGTCAAGGTGTGATTTTCCAATGAAACGCGACAAGAAAATAAAATTAAATAAAAAATTGTAGAATGTGTGGCAAAGCAAATGCTGGTAAGCCTGCAGCGAGCATTTGGCAGCGAGTGCCACTCTAGTCATAATAAAATACCGGTGAATTTTAACGCAATTTCCGCTACTGGCAGTTCAATAACGCTAACAGCAACAACAACATAAGAACAACAACAGTAACAAAAACAAAGCTATAATAATAACAAAAACATACAGAATGGCAACAACAATATTAATAATAATAAAAACAACACCAAAAGCAATAATAACAACAAAAACAATGACAGCAACAGCAACAAAAGCAAAAATAATAAAAACAACAATAATAACAACAAAATTAATAACAACAACAATTATAACAACAGCAATAACAATAACAAAAAGCGCAACAAACCAGCAAGCAGCACACAGCATATCAACAAAAGCTATAAAAAGCGCATACACACACACACACGCATGCAAGCATGGCAGCGCGCATTATTTGCATGTTTATTTATACGCACATAAAAATATGACAGTGTGTGCGTGTGTTTATGTGCACTTCTTGGCATGCTTACGGCGTGCAGCCACTTTTTGCTTGCCTGCAGGCAGCTTGGCCTGACAGCAGCACACACACACGCGTGCAAGTGAAAATATATGAAATTTTATGCATATGATTTTGCATTCATACGCGCCGCCATCAGCTTACATACACATGTTAGTGTCTGTGTGTTTATTTATGTGTCCATAAATTAATGCGGCATGCTGCTGCTGTTTCCCAGCCTTAACAGCAACTTTTCCTGTTGCTGTCAGACGCGCCGCTGACTGCGGATTTTCTTCTCACTATTTGTTTTTGCAATTTTTTCGCACTTTTAATTTTAATACCGGTTGCCATATGTACAACAAATACTTTTTTTGTACAAAATTTTTTTAATTTTCTGACAAAAGCATATTTCGCGCGTAAACTTTGCGCACTTTTTATGGGGACCGCGGCAGTGCCGCACTGCAGTTGTCATATTAAAATTTCAGCCGGCTGCATGCGGCACTTAAAATGCAGCAAAGCTTCCGCTGTTCAAACTACAATTAATTCTTTGGCTTCCGTTGAGAAATTTTCATTTCTTTATTTTTGCACTTTTTTTTTGTTTTTCGTAGTCTGTCTCCCCACTTTCAATGCATTATCTCGCGCGCGCACAGTCGTCTATAGCAATGCCGCCCCAAAGTATGGAAAGTGATTTATTAGCGTCGTAAGTTGTAGCTGCTCTGCTGTTGTTGTTTTTGCTTCATGCTGCTCGCTCGCTATCGTTTGCCTTGCCACGCTGCAGCACAATTCACAAGCTCTAACGTGTACCTTGTATATGCAGAGTCGCAACAACGCCACACCGGAAAGTATTTAATTATGCAATGAGCCATCCGCCTGTGCCGTAAGTTTTGCGCGCCAACACAAAGCAAATACGCGGTGCAAACACAAAAGTCGAAAAACGCGGCAAAAGACTCGGTGCAACACACACAAAAAACGTCGAGTCTCCTATACAAAACTAAACTTACAAAAACAAAGTCATACAAGCAGACACGCCCACAATTGAATTGGCGCCCCTCAGCGGTGTAACAGCAGCACTGTGTAGTAGCTGCATAAATTTAGGCGCGACAATAGCCACAGCAGAACACAGTTGTGCACAGGAAGCGCCAAAGTCGGGCTGAGTAATCAGCTCTAAAAAGTTACATACACACATACATATATACCGGCTTACATACAATACATGCATAAGTACATAACACATATACAGGAAGCTCAGCTCAACAGGACGTGCAATAGAAAAGTGCGCGCTTTCATTGTGTACTCTGTGTTGTTTTGTTGCAGCAGCTGCGGGCAGCCAGTAACCTCTCTGTATTTGGTTTGCCAGTGCAAATCTAACTGCCGGAAATAAACCGAATTTGCAGCCATTGAACTTTACACAAAGGTGAGTGGAAAGCGTTTTGCAAAAATTGGGAAATTCACGACATAACCTCAAAGTTTTGCTGTTTCGGATATTGCTTTATTTTTATACATTGAAAAGGTACTATATCTGACACTGCCAAATATAAACTAACGGGTTTTCCAATAGGGATGATAAGATATCTAAGTATTGCTTCGGCCATTTTTATTCATTGATGCACTACTGCTGAGTAATCCACGTGGAAAGTTGTAAAAAAATAGTCGTTCGAAAATGTTCGCGATTATTTAATCGAGAAGAATATTTTAAGTTACTGTAAGTAACACAAATAGCACTCTTATGTCAAAAGGTTCTGAGCACGCATGACAATAAAATGTCAAACTTTACGAAAAAATTGCGAGTTTTCAGTTTGCAACATTGGTGGTGCCAGATCGCGAAATATATTCCCAAATGTAATTTCTACACATTTCGATTTTTGACGTTA
>JBAWJQ010002615.1:0-31212 GCA_037783105.1 Bactrocera zonata | reverse complement strand
TTCAGTGGCTGATTTGCATAATTATGTATGAAAGTGTCCAAAATTGCTGAAAATAATTTAGCTGCCACATATTTTGAGTATTTTGGCGGCATTAAAGGCTGCACCGAAGCTAATATACCTTTCACAAGTGCATTTCTTTTAGTAACTATGTTTTAAATTTTTATAGAAGCTGTATGCTATAGTAATCCGATGTGAACAATTTTTTTGGAGATTATATTATTACCTTAAACTGTAGTTCATGTCAAATTACGTGAAGATACCACTTCAAATGCGAAAGTTTACCATACAAGCATTTGATTCCGATCATAAAGTTTGTATGGCAGTTATATCCTATAGTTAATCGATCTGATCATTTTTCAAATGTGAAAATTTTCAATACAAGAACTTGATTCCGATCGTTCAGTTTATATGGCAGCTATATGTTATAGTGGTCCGATATCGGCAATTCCGACAAATGAGCAGCTTCTTGAAGAGAAAATGACGTTTACTAAATTTTAAAACGATATCTTAAAAACTGAGGGACTAGTTCATATATATACAGACAGACGGACATGGTTTAATCGACTCAGCTCAATATACTGATCATTTACTATATGTATATACTTCAGAGGGCCTCCTACGCATCCTTCTGGGTGTTACAAACTTCGTGGCGAACTTAATATACCCTGTTCAGGGTATAAAAATACGTGTTTTAGTTAAAACCTAAACCTTAAGAACTTGGACGAAGGGGAAGAAAAACTTAAAATTAAAAATTCGTACGTAAACATCCAGAAGAAACAAAATTCGAACTCACCGGAAGCTTTTTATCTGAATAGGGATGTAATTTTAATGAAACATTACTATCATTTTATGTCCGTGGACATATATAAGTATGTTGCCATACCAAAAAAGCACCAGAGACTTCATATTTTACTTCCAGAAGGGCAAAAGAGATCATTATAGGTACCGGTGTTGAAATTGGACAGTTTGCGTAGCAAGGCCCACTTTTTGGTGAAGCCACATATCTCGGAAATTGCTGGACCGATTTTAACCATATTCGGTACATAGCGCTCTTCTGAAATTCCTATATTACAGTGTGAAAATAGAGGAATAAGAGATTACAACCATGCATATTTCCGATATAATAATGTTTGAAATTCCATTTAGTTCTTTCACATTTCAGTATACAATTAAGGCACCAATTAATATTACGAATAAGACTTTTCAAAAGTGCCTTTGGAGTATGCCACTTTATGATCAAATATTGTCTAAATCGAACCAAAACTGGTCAAGCTCCTAAGTACTGAATATGTGGACACCAGTTCCTTTGGGTGACCTTTTATCAAAAATATCGATCTATGTGAGAAGTAGAATAAAAATTTGAAAATAATTCTTTTCTGTTGATAGTAGGTCTGTCTGTTAGATATGAATAGAGTCAATATTTCCCTTGGCTCCCATATACCTAATATAATGATTTTCCAAATTCCTGGCGACTTTATACTCTATATATCAACCATTATGTGAGTTATCTCAATAAAATTGGAAGATCGTGTTTTTCTAATAACTATAATACCATGAATCTATAAAGTCGGGTCCAAATTTACCCTAGATCCCTTATATACCTGGAGTTATTTCTTGGTTTTAATCCTTGCTAGTTGCAAGAGTATGAAACGTTCGGTTATACCTAGAAGGGATAACTCTCTTACTTCTTAAATATGTATTAAGTTTAACCTGAAAGCATTTCTCCAGATTCTATACTTATACAGTAGCGAGAGTATAAAATGTTCGATTACATTCTACTTGATTTTCATTAAGTTTTAACTTCTAAAAATATTTTCTCTTCATTTTTACTCAAGTCCACGGAGACCATAGGCAAGATCTCATATTTTCCTTAAATATTTCTTTTTTCTAGTGAAACCTAGAAGAGCTTTCGAAATACCCCTATAAAATATATATACATATATACTATATATGTAGATGACTAGTTTGACGAATTAGTGCACTAGTTCCTTAGTTTTGGTTTTGTTTTATTAAATACTTACTCCGTTCTAGTCTGAGGAACGTTAACTATTCCTTTCTAGCACTTTCCTAGCTTGCTTTGATAATTTGCACGCCAATAGTGAATAAATTTAATAAAACGAGTGTGTTTTATTAGCAAATTCCGTGGCTGGTGCAAAAAGAGAATATGCCCGTTACTTGCGGTTTGCGTTTCGTGGTGGTTGTGGTAAAATATTTTTCTTTTAGCTTGCGCTGTGGTTTTGCATTTTTTTCATAATTACACATATTTCTCATCATCTGTTGCTTCCTCTCTTCCGTTATTCCACTTAGTGGAAATCGCTGAGATATTGCGAGTATTGGGTTTACAAACTTCACAATTACTCTCTTTGGTGCTACAAATCTCGGCAAAGTTGTAGGAATTTTATTCGTTTTGCATTTGCCAACACTCGGGTTGTGCAGTTAGTTGTCGCTGCATGATATTCTGTTCGACTTTAGCTACTACTTTGCCTTCTCTTAATGCTTCATTTGTACCATTTTCAATGATAATTAATCGATTCATTCATTACGCAAATTTTGTTCCAACAATATTTCCTGCTTTTCCGCATAGTTTAAGCAGACACTCGCACACCATCTACTTAAGTTCGCTCTATTATAATTTGTATTCCGTTACATTAGTAGTTTAGATTTCGAATAAGGGCAGCAGTTCAAAGCAAGAAAGTATAAACTGGGTCAATATGTAGCGAAATTAAATGCAGTTTTCGCAATTTAATCAACAAAATTAAGAGAAAGCGATATTCATGCAAATCTTAATGCTCAAAGTGAACTGGATAATAATTTAGTTAATGTATTAACATACCCTGACAAAGAAAGTAGACATTAGTAACTTGATCAGTGTATTAATAGCAATTTCTACTATATTGGTTCAAGCCAACATGCCAATAGTCTTAATTAAGTTCTTCGGTTTGAATGTATGAGGATATATTTGAACTAGTTCTAAACTAGTAAGGAACCAGAGGAGTTATAAAATCACTTTGAGAAATATAAGCCGATTCATATGGGCTGTAAGCAAAATATTTCCTTTGAAGTCATTTTAGTATACTAGAGCTTGAAAATATTGACCGACATCCCTCAATTCAAATTTGATTACCAAATGCGAACCGGAACTTAATCGAAATGTAATTTACTTTTTTCAAACCAGAGTTGGATTTTGAGTCACTCTAGCCAGGTTCTTCTCCACTTAGTCTTTCTAACGGTATGGAGATCCTCCTCTTCCTCTACTTCCCCCGGCGGGTACTGCGTTGAATACTCTCAGACTGGAGTGTTTTCACCAACTCGGATGATATGACCTTGCAAGCGAAGCCGCTGTCTCTTAATTCGCTGAACTATGCCAATGTCGTCATATATCTCATACAGCTCATCGTTCCATCTAATGCGATATTCACCGTGATCAACTTGCAAAGGACCATTAATCTTTCGCAGCACCCTTCTCTCGAAAACTCGTAACGTCGATTCATCAGATACTGTCATTTTCCTTGCCTCTGCACCATATAGCAGGACGGGAATAATGAGTGACTTATAGAGTTTGGTTTTTATTTGTCGGGAGAGGACTTTATTGCCTACTTAGTCCGAAGTAGCACCTGTTGACTTTGTTGGGAGCCAAGTCGCGGGTGCGACGACTGTTTGTTTGATGACAGGAGATATTTCGTCTTGCCCTCGTTCACTGCCAGACCCGGCAAAGTCGATCAGCCCGAACCCATTCGGAGATTTTTTCATATTGAAGACTGAATTTACCAACCGTTGTGTCGAAGATAACTTCTTTGCCCACCCTGCCGTTAATGGTGTCGAACACGATTCCGACATCAAAGAAGACATCTTTTGTCACATCGTTTTTCTCTTCCGTCGGGGTGTAGGCTCAAATTAGCGATGTGTTGCAGAACTTCGCTTTAATGCGGGTTGTAGCTAGACATTCATCCCCCGTGGTGAATGCCAGGACTCGGTGACGGAGTCTCTCTCCCAACAACGAGTCTCACACCGAATTTGCGCTACTTTATATGGCCATTGTAGTAAATGCCACAAAGACCTACTCGCCTCGGTTCTTGTCCCGCCACATTTCTTGGACGGCGGTGATGTCAGCCTTAAAGAACCAGATATTCCAGGTGCATGCTCTTAAATCGTAATCCTTAAAATAGTTATTTACAGGGATCTCTCAGCCGAGGCTGTTTTTTACTTTTTATTGGGGATATTTTTTTTAAGTGACGGGTCCCAACACATAACTCTGCGGAGACGAAGTTCGCCTTCTCACTGTTTAGAGAATATTTGGTGTAAGACCAGAAGTCGTGTTCTGCTTGAGCCATATGTAAAAGTGAATGGCGCTCAGAGAATTTTCCTTACTTGAGTGAACTGCTACATATGACTCCATCCTCTATCTATCTTAATAGATCATAAATATTAATGAATATATACGGGCTCTTTATAATCCTCAGATATATTTATTTATATCAACTGCGTCTAAACATTACTGGATCTCAATAACAAAACTATTTTTCTGCGGAAATAAATTTCCAGTTCTCGAAAACTTTAAATTTAACAATCCCAACACTGTTTACTGCATCGAGATTGGCTAAATATTGAAAGGCAACTACTGAAAGTGATGATTTACTTAGAGCTAGCTGGAACAAAGATGTACAAAAGCAAAAACAAAACCAAATACTATAGTATTCGCTAAACAGCGAATTTGCCTGTCGAAATTTCAGTTGCTGTGCGAATAGCGCCCACGCTTCGAAACGGGTGGGTGGTTTAGCGGGAACAAAAGCTCTAAAAAATTGTTTAAAACAGGAAAAACAGATTGAAATCTGTCTCAAATCAATTCAAGCGTAAAACTGCATTTTTACTATGTTGAATCCTTCAGCAATAGAGAAAGTTAACAAACGAACCGAAAAGGATTCACTTTACGGTGAAAGGGTGGTGTTGTGGGGCATCGAAAAAGACAAAAGCACAACGAGTTGGCTGCGAAAAAAATGCAGCTGCTTAAGCGTGAATAGAACATTGAAAAGTGGGATTGAGCGGGTGATGGCCATTAAAGCGTTTGAAGCCATGTTGGTTTTGTCGTTTTCGGTGACGATGGCGCTGCCATTGAGCGCCTTGTCGCTGACCGTAACTGCTCAACAGTAAAATTACTGCAAAAACACTCAACCAGTCAGTCGTGCCACAGTCAGTCAAACACACACACACGAATGTATATCAATGCAACGAAGGATGTAGATATAAATTTTCCGGACACCAATGATCCGAGGCCAATTTGAAGTGCTGGAAATTATGTTATGCCCAGCCATTGTTTGATGTGTCTGTGGGCCAAGATTATTGAGCTCAGCGTTAACTTGCCGTACCTTATCCTTAAATATTATACTTACTATACAGACACACTACACTACACAGCGCTTGCGTTGGCATGGTAACGCGTATTGATATAATAGTGATGTGCTAACCCCTGGAGACTTGGCGCGCACGCTGCCTTTTATGTGAATTGATTTTTCATAGAATTTTAATTTTTGAATATTATTTTGATATCGCGGTGTAGACTAACCGGAGAGCAAATGACTTTCTAAAGTTTCAGTTGTTTTTTATTGGGAGAATGGGTGGCATAATTTGCAGTGAACATTTGCAGCAATGAAAATTGAGGATAATTAGTATTGAATTTATTACAATGGAACATTTCCTTTCTTGGTTTTATTATATTAATGTTGGTATAAATGAGTATAGCAGGTTAAGCGGCTTTTAATTTTTAGTCAACTGCAAACTGATTTTATTGGTTCTAAGGTAGAAAGTAAGGTTGAGTCGCTTATAAGGTTAAAAATATAATATCTGTCTTTTATTCGCCAAGTTTTGGAGATTAGTGAATCGAACAACCGGTAGTTCAAACTATCTGTTGTAACCCACTATATAGGTTGGAATATCTTAAAGATATGCTTTTTACTCACACTACAAGACGCCTTCAGTCAATGGTAATGATTGAGGTGAAATGCTCTAATTTGAAAGTAAAAATGTTTTCTCTATCAAAACTGATTTTTATTATTCATTATAGTAGCTGTCAAAGCACAGGTATTATATTAACATTCTTTGTTTCGAAACATACATACGTCAATCTCTTGACTGAAGTTCCATTGGGCTATGGACGTTTTATAGTTTCGTTCAAATATTTAGTCTAACCAGCCGCGTTCCTATTTAATATGTAGATGATGAGACGTCAATATGTTTTTTTATTCGTATAATTATCACGAATGGTGCCGATGGCTTGATATCATAACGAGTTTATGAGAGCTCAAAAAATTATCAAACCCAATACATTGTTTATTTGGATCATCAATTATCATCATCGTGGATTTCAGTTATTTTAGTATAACCATATCACCTAAGTCTCTTTTTTTGTATTTGGCCAATAGCGTCAAATAGCCATCAGACGAACATAAGTCCCAGTTTTGGAAATCAAATCTAACGGGATTTACTTTGAAAAACATTTTATAAGAATTAAGGTCATAAAAAGCAATCTTCTGCTCATCGGCAGATAAATTGTGTAAACGCCAAATTGCGTGAATTTCTCATTGTACGCGCATGTTAGTTCAATTTGGCCAGCTATTTGGTGAGGGCAGAAACGCATTTCCATCGTTCAGAACTTACTGCTCATCATCGATATTTTCCGAGTCGCTTACCGCATCGCTAGTTTCTGGATGCAAGACCACTAAGTCGACCGTTCCTCGAAATTTTCTCAACTTCTCTTTGGCTCCGGTAAAGTTTGATTTGATTAGTCAACTTGGATCAATAAATTAGTATCCAATTCACCTTAAGCTCTAAGATTTGCTGGAATATTTCTTTCAAAACTTAACATAGTAGATGAAGATTCAGTTTTATTTGAGATGAAGTATTCGTCATACAGAATGTCAACGCTTTTTTCGAACTATAAGAGCGACTTGATATATATATATATATTTTGATAATTTATCGAGTTTGAGTTCTAGAAAATGCTGAAAACGGGCATAGCAGCTCTCTTTCATTCTACTTCTCTGCACATTCTGCATATGTCGTCCTTACTTATGCCCAACCGGCTCGCATGTGATGTTAGTTGGTTGTGATCTGCCATTATACCAGCAACCGCCTTTTAGGATTTTCGTAACCGTATGAGTAAAAAGCATGTCCTTTGGGCATTCCAGATTTTTTCTCGTATTTTTTTCGTAACTCGGATCGAATCCTATTCTGCTGTGTGGTAGTGAGACCTTCTATGTCCCAATCCATCACGGCTTCATGTATTAGAACAAAACGTTTAGTATAGATAGAATCAGTATCCAAATAATTCCAGGCTGAGTTGTAAATTTCAATCAATATTTTGCCAATTTTATTTCGGTTTATCTACTTAACTTTGCAATATACTTCGCGATCAGTAGGTGGGATATCTGAAGAAAATTAGTAAAGAATTTTTCAATTAAACAAAAACTTACACCGATCTTTTTGGCTTTTCTAAGAAAAATTCCCTTTATCCTTAGCCTTTGCTTTAGCTTTTTATCACCTATCATGAACATCATTTTTTCATGCGTCCAGCATGCAGCGATTTTCCGCATGACCCCAACCACTTCCTTTCATATGCAGTTAACCCTATCTGACACTCCTCTCCCATCCCCATCCAGCCGAAACAGCACGTTTCCTGGGCTTGCCATTGGAATTAGCAACCGTTAAACAACAACATCGTCAGACCGAACGGGTGCCGGAGGAAAAAGAAGTAGCCGGCAAAGAGCTGGCCGACAAACTCGCTGCGGCTTCTGGAATGATGGGAACAGGTATGCACAATGAAAAGCTGCTAATGGGAGCTTACAACTCAGCAAGGTTTAACCTCTCCAGAGACAATCTAATAGTCACACCCTATACTTGTTCAATATAGACATGATAGAAAAATACATACAGTAGAAAATTGTATATATCAAGGTGTTATCATCACTTCTACTCATTTAATAAAAACGTGTTTTAAGCAATTTAACTGCCAGAGTTTGAGGTGCACGGATATATTTTTAAATAAAATCGTTAGATTATTAAAGCTTCCTCAACCAATTTTTCTCGTGTTCGAAAGCGAAACATCAATTTGTGTATTAGTTTTTAATTTGAAACAAAGAAATAAAAGCCACAACAATTTTCTTTATATTTTTAATTCGGTTTTTTTTGCATTTGCATTGATTTTCTCTTACTCCAACACACCCAAACACATTTGCATTTGCTTGCGAATCGAATTAGATGAAATTGGAAAAAGGAAATCTGAAAGGAAAAATGCAATGCCATGAAAAACACTTCAGCAGCGCATGCAATTCTTTGCATTTGTCCATCCATTAAGTTGATTTCCATCGAACGCAATTGAGAAAATCAATCATAATTCAAAAGCAATTAGTAAGCCATAGCCAGCAGCTTGAGCAAGCAAACGTTCAGTTTTTTATTAATCTACATTATGTTAAATTTTTCTCATATTCTCCTTTTCCGAAACTCGTAGTTTACAGTTTACGTTTGAAGAGCTAGAAAAATACCGTTGAAATGGAAAGGATTGGTGGCAAATACGCAAACAAACAAGCAGGAAGTTTTTGTTTGTCGAATTTACATAAATCGGGTTGTATGTTTGCACCCACGCAGACAATATATCCAAAGCGGCATGTACACTAACATGCATTGAAGGTTAATAGTGTGTGAGTGATTGCCAATATCGATAACGAGAAAAAAATGTTTTGATAGCAAACAAGGTAACGATTTACTTCGTTCCTTTAGCATACGAAATGTGGCTACAGAATTTAAGCCATTCTACACTCGCTTCATTTCGTTGAAAGTCTATATGTGCTTGTGTACAGCGGTGTCGGTTTCGACTGCGTGTGATGTACTGAAAACCCATTTTGATTTGACTTACTAAGCACGCACACAACAAAATTGCTCGAACGCACTCGATTAATACCGCACACCAACTGCCAACATACAGTGGGCCGAAATGGAGTATTTTTTATGAAAAATCGAAAAGTTTTTGTGACGGTGACGGTGAAAAAAACGATAAAAGGTCCTATAAAAAAGGAAAAATTTTAATAAATTACTTTATTTTATTTAAGTTTAAAGAGTGATCCATTTCGAGGCTCCTTTTAAAGAAAAACACAGAAACCTCAAATCTAATGGGTAATATTTATTATCATTCGAAAGAACATTCTGTGGCATTTATTTTTTGAAGATTAACTCAAATGTTGGTCACGGCTACTTCTCAGATGTTCCATCCGTTGAGTCCAATTTTCGATGACTCGTTCGAGCATTTCGACTGGTGACTGGCGAATGGTATGCGTGATGTCTTGCTCCAAGGCTTGAATCATGCGGTATTGTCCGTATAAACTTTATATTTTACATATCCCTAAGAAAAATACTAACGGAGTGATAATACAAGATCTTAGTGCCCAATCGACTGATCCAAAACGTGAAATATTCTACTCAACGAAGTCTTCGCTCAATAAATCTATTAAGTGATGCGATGTATGTGAAGTGGCGCCGAAACTAAATGTCGCCGAGATCACGAGTATCAGATATTAGGTATCGAGAAGTTCATGATTTCACAATAATTAGACCACTGTGTAGCGTGTGTTCCATTCTATTTCATCGGAATTTTATTTATATGTGCATGCAGAGACGAGTATTTGAGCTTTGGTATTTCTATGTACAGTTTAAATCGATTACTGGCTTTTCAGTTCTATGTATTTGTTTGCTATGAAAAAAATATTAAAAAAACACGCTTAACGAATAGACTTTATCGATGCAAATGTCTAACGAAAGTCTGAGCGGGTTCAAAAATTAAAAGTGTTAAGCTTATTAGAAAATTATTCTATACGAATTGCTGAAATTTACCTCAAACGTTGACAAAATCTTTCAGTAAACACTGAAGTGCACATACTTTTGACAACTTGACATTCTAGACATAGTTTGTCATACCTTTAGAGCAATAGTTATGTAAATTTATATTGGTATAACTTCGCTTTTATATGCGTGTTACATGTATATGTGTGCGTGGTTATCATCCGATGTTTCCCATTTACAGACTATCTTAGGTGGTGTCAAACATATATATTTCGATTCAATGATTTGGAAGATATATACAATAGACATATTAGGGACAGGCCACATCCACCTTTTGAAAATTTCCAGCCCATGGATGGCCCAGCTTCTTCGGTGCATGATTTTTATGTTTTTTATGTTCATTTAGTTATAATAATACTGTGTCCAAAAAATAAAATTTGAATTTAAACTGCGCGTGTCGAAGGATTTGGAAAATTATTTTTTTTAGGTTGGTAGTATTGTCAGTCACATTTATCTCAAATTTCATGTCAAAATATTCATTCGTGTTTGAGATACGTGTCGTTTTGTGAGCTGCTGAACGTGAGTTTTTCGTTTTTTGCCATGTCGAAATTTGTTGAGCAAAGAATTTGCATTAAATTTTATTTAGGGAATCAATTTTCTGCTGCGGATACATTGAGGATGGTGCAGAAAGCCTTTGGTGATGAGGCTATCTCTAAAAAAATGTTTACAAGTGGTATAGTGAGTTCGAAGCCGGCCGTGAACGTGTCGAAGACGAAGAGCGTCCAGGGCGAGCATCAACCTCAACCGACAAATTTCACGTTCAACAAATCAAAGATTTGGTGTTGAAAAACCGTCGATTAACAACTAGACACCTTGCTGATGAAGTCGGCATATCGAAAGGCTCAGCCAATATCATTTTGAGGGATGTTTTGGGCCTCAAGCGCGTCAAATCTCGACTGGTACCGAAAACATTGAATTTTTTGGAAAAAAGGCGTCACGTTGAAGTGGGTGAAACGATGCTTTCCGACTACCAGGGTGTCATGAAATGCATTCTAACTGGCGATGAGACTTGGATCTATGCTTACGACCCCGAAACAACCGATCAATCGAGCGAATATCGTGCCAAAAGAGAGCCGAGACCAAAAAAGTCGCGTCAAAGTCGCTCAAAAATCAAGGTCATGTTGACTGTTTTCTTCGATTATCGTGGTGTTGTGCATTATGAATTCCTTCCAACCGTTCAAACAGTCAACAAGGAATATTATTTGAACGTTATGCGTCGTTTGCGTAACGCTATCCAGATTTTACACCACGTTAATGCACCATCCCATACTGCCCTCGTAATTCGTGATCATTTTGCCATAAACTCAACCCATATCGTTCCGCAACCACCGTATTCACCTGATCTGGCGCCGTGCGACTTCTATCTGTTCACCAAGCTCAAAAGACCGCTCCGGGGACACCGTTTTTATACGATAGAGGAGATTCAAGCCGCAGCGAAGACGGAACTGAAGGCCATCCCGAAAAGTGACTACAACCAGTGTTTCGAGGATTGGAAAATCGGTTACATAAGTGCATTGCATCGGGAGGGGATTACTTTGAAGGGGGTGAAATTGATTTGGAAGAATAAATAAAGAATTTTCAAAATAAATACAATGTCACCTTATTTTTTGGGCACAGTATTATGTTACTTAGTTATAGCACTTAATCCGCAGCAATGATCCCATTCGGCTAATCTGCAATACTGATCAATTCACAAATTGTTTGTCTTAAAAATCCCAGACCTCGATAATATTTACCTATACCCAGAACGTAATGTATTAAGTTTGCCACAATATTTACAACAACCAAAAGGAAACGTCGAAGACCATATAAGTTATCATCGGCATGACGTGCTGAGTCAACGTAGTCATATCCGTCTGCATACACACGGACTAGTCGCTCAGTTTTTGACATAAAATTTTGAACACTTTCTCTTATCCCCACAAAGCTGCTCATTTAGTGTCGAACTACATATAGTTGCCGTACAAACTGACCAATCAAAGTCACGATAATGATTTTTTAAACGTGTTTATGCTATAAAAATGCAATGAGAGTATATTAGCTCAGGGTCAGACGAATTTAATATTTATTGTGTTTCGTTCTGAGACCACAAATCACCACCAATATACATATATTCATATAGCCGTAACCACCCGATTATTATGTTACATATACGGATGGCTCCAAACTAGTTAACCGGATGGGAAGCAGAGTGTTCCCTGTAAAACTGGACACAAAAATCGCCTACCGCCCAACATTCCATTTCAGAGTCTTTCGAGCGGATGTCTGACAACAAGGAATTCATTGTTTTAGATAGGCAGCCAGGTGGATTTGAGATCATTGAAGTCTCTTAGGGTTTCCTCAAAGTGAGTGAAAGATTGTTTTGATCTCTTAGTGGCTCTAAGTTGCTATCCCACGAGTAGGCATAATGATATTCTTGCGAATTGTGAAGTAGCCAGAATAGGCTCTACCGTAAGGTACCTACCTAACCTTTCTATTATGGTCACAATTGAAAACAAAACAAGCTTACTACAAAGAAGTGAAAATTAAAATAAAACGAAGGACAGACCTAAGCTTGCATAGTCATACAAAATCTTTATTAAATTTCATTATTGAAGCTATAAAAATTTATATTAACACTTCTTAACATTAATGAAATCTTGCGATATATCTTGTACGAGTTTAATGAAAATGTTGAGATCTTGGGTGCCTATGAAGACCTTGGGGACCTATATATGTATGTTGTTATAAATATGTACTACTGCTCTTAAAAGTTTCTGGTTATAGTAGAATTGAGGTTTTCTATAGGAATCTGTTGATGAATAATGGGGACCAAGCTGATTTCTCTTTCCTGATACCCTCTAAAATTTCAATATATTCCTAAAACTATTATGTAAAGTAAATAATTTCATTATTTTTAGTTAAAACCATTACTTTTCTTTTTGTGATTTTTGTATTACATTTTTAACTCCAAAGCAAATAAACCTAAAACTTTGCAAAAATACAAAATTTTGTTTAAAAAGTTATTGCAAAAAATCTTGTTAATTTTTTCCATAAAAAGATTCCTTTAACAATTATACGCGATTAAAATGATATATCAAATGTATTAGCAATCAGACATGTTCCCTATAAAATCAGTGTTGCTCATACGACGTGGTGTACACAAGCAATATTTAACATCTTAAAATATACAAAGCATAATTGAAAATAAATGTGTATTTACTTAAATATATAAAATATCAGATATGAAATAAAAATATGACTTTAGATACTTTTAGTCAAAACCAATAAGAAAGAACCGTTTACTACAAGAGAAAACGAAATTATGTATATTGAAATCGGGGATATTCATAAATTTCAAATAAATTCACTACTACTGACCGACATAAAAACTTCCGAGTATCTCGAAGTCAGAGAGATTGTAAGAGCATATTTTAAAAATAATCTAGATTCTCTGCTAGCACGTTTTTGGCATCTTAAAAATACTAAGGCAAATTTAGTAATTATGAAAAATGTTCACAGGAGAATTCGAGTATCTCATCCTTAGGTGAAATCAATTATAATCTGTGTCGAAATATATATGAAAATATATATGAAAATATTATTGCCTTTAACCACAAAATGATTAAAATGTAAAACCTGTTATTATTTACCACAGAAAATATTTGAAATGTGCATACTCCATTCGTCTTCCATTCAAACAAAATTTCGGCAAAACAATTTCCATTATCATTAGAACTCGCACATTAATTATTTCATATTTCCTGCACCCGCACAAGAATGCCATAAAATATTCAAGTACTTGGCTAATTTCACTTTCCTTCTGAGATGCCTCCGTGCTTATCCCTCCTTCATAACATTAATCTGTTTTCCCTTTTGTCATTTCGCCATTTAATCTTTGTGAATGTTATTGGAATTGCTTATTATTACTGTTGCTTTTGCCAGCAGACATACTTACATACATATGTACGCGCCAAGATTACAGTTATAAAAGTTGCATGTTTGTGTGTGTACGACGACTAGCTTTTACATATATATAAGTGTAGAATAGTGAGTGTTCGGTACACTCGAGTTAACTGAACTCGGAGCTGCATGGACCGGAATGGGTTCAAGTCGAGTGTAGCCAAGTCGAGTCGAGTCGAGTACAGGATGAGATTGCATCAAATTGCACTTCCCCTAATTTGTCAAAAGCCGGGGAATTCACAATAACAATGTACTGATGAGTACTGAAGCCATGGCAAACAACAACAAATAAAACTTGCGTTAAACAATATGAAGCCAGAGGGGTAAAGAAGTGCAGCAACGCTCTTCTAGGGCGCCACAGCATGCCGCAGGAGAAGAATGTCAGGATTAAGCGAAAATTTCCACTGACATTGATTTGTTTGTGTTGCGTGCAGTTGTTGTTGTTATTGTGCGCGTGTATATTTAATTGTACAGCTGTATGCCTGCATGTTCGTTGTCATGTTTACGAGAACGCTGTTGTTGTTGCTGCCGTAGTTTGTAAGCTGTTTCCACTTTCTCCCTGCTGTCGGTGCGCGCCTTCGACAACGCAGTAATAAGCTTGCTTTGAATGCATTCGCTGTTGTGAAAGGCGATCAACAACTCACGCCGCTGTTGCTGTTGTAGTCGTGCTGTTAGTGTCGCTGTTATTGTTGCTATTGTCGCGTCGGTGTCATTTCAGCAGCAGAAGACAATGGTCGAAGAATTACGAGAAGCGATACAGGTCAAAAATTTCTGGGAAACTAGGAGACATGCAACAATGATCGCCGCGTTGTTGTAGCAACGCGAACTCAGTAAATAGCGGCAACAATGCTGGCAATAACAGAGACAATAATACCTGGAACTGTTGGAAATAAAACAACAAACACTGGTTAACAATGCAGGTGAAATTGTAATGAATGCACGAAGTTGTATGAAACCTCCAACGGCGGATAAATTGAAGTAAAACCGAAGTCGCTATGAAAGACTGGTGGCAAATGTACGTTTTAGCTGAGCATACATAACGGCAGTATTCCTATGCTGTACACGGGTTATGCACAAAAACTTGCACGAAACTAGGAAAATACTTCGCAGGTCGCAAAAGGAGGCGTAGAGCAAGAGGTTGGCGGTTGAAAATGTCTGCGATTTCAAAAGGCGCACTTGTTGTGAAATCAGACTGTGAGGAGGTTAACAATTATTAACATTTTTTGCTAAACAACTAAGAAAATTAATTATAATTACATTAAAATTACTTCAAATGAGGTTGGTTGAAATATGGTGTAAACACTCGAGCATTTTTTCCTCCATTGACAAGTTTTTTGAAGATTGAGACTTCAACATCTCGGTAGTCTTACCTTCGACAAACCAGTAGATATGACCGAAACTGTCTCAATAAATTTTTGATAAAGCCAAATCACTTTGTTGATGTGAAATAGTCTTAAGATCCAGTATATAGGAGTTTTTAGATATCACAACAAACCGGCGTTGCTGTCTAAGTGAGATCGCAGTAAGGATCGACCTTTTGACTTAACCTAACCCAACTACTGGCCACAAAGGTATCGAGGACAATAAAATTGAAGATAAGATTGCCAACATCCGAAAACTTGATCAACAACCCATGCGAAACATGCAATGTCTATACGATGATCATGACAGAAGCATAGTAAAGAAAATGAAAACCCGATGGAAGGAGCTACCTGGGTGCAAAACTGCAAGTGTCATGTACAAATCGTTGTATCGAAAGTACACAAAATTCCTATTGATCAAACGCTCGCGGGATGGAACTGACAGATCGAGAAGACTACAGGAAATGTCTAAAGTAAGGCACCAGGGAAACAATGAAACATCTCTTGTGCACTTGTCCCGCATTGGAAAGACTACGCTGTAAGTATTTGGGGTCCATACGGTATGGTACACTGTAGAAGGTATCGATAGTGAGACCTCAAAGTCTGTTAAAACTCGCGTCAAGCGTAGGCATCCTAAAGGACGATTACTCCTATTGGACTAACAGAGCCCCATCTGGTGTCGCAAAGGACTAAAACTGGTCTATGCGTGGCTTATTGACCTACCGGATTCTAAACCTAAATATCAAAAGCTCAAAATATCTTAAATATATTCTTAGCTCAACATTTCACTAACCGTTCACACATCTCGAACTCCATTTATTAAATTCTTTTGGAACTATTGGGAACTAAAAGTTCATGGTTACCGAAATTTACTAAAAAGGGTTTTCCGTAAACAGCTCACTTTTGCGCCGCTTCAACGAAATTCGTAGTCTTCCTTTGCTGTATTTTTCTGCTCACTTAAATTTGTATTGTTGTAAGAGATGACCGCACCGGGAGCTACAATGCACGAGTTGCAATAATCCAATGGGATAATACGAAATGACGGCAGTTAATTAGCAGAAGTGGGTTAGTTGTTGCAGCAAATTATTGTACTTTTGATTGTTGGTGCAATTTCATGCTCGAAATCGGACTGAACATTTTTCGTTGAAGGAGTTAGCATTTGTCAAGTGGGTATTTTCGTTGACAACTAATGACAGCGAAAAAGGTAAAATCGTTTGTACTTCCATCAAAGTTAAAAGTAATGAAGATTAAATGTTTTATAATTGAATTACAAAAAAAACAAATAAACAGTTCCGTTTTAAAAAAAAAATATGAAAGTTAGCTTCTAAAATTCGGATTCAATTTTTTTACATCTTTAAGTCATTATTGATTTATAAAGAAGAGATTTATAATGGTGGCCAAATATTGAGGAGAGAGTAAGGGAGGTATCGGTTGCCCTTATATTGCTGTAGAGAAGATCTAGAGAAAAGGTGGGTACTCTCGCCAAAGCTGTTGTCGGCTATACTTGTTAAGAAGCTTGAACGTGTCCAAAGTGCGGCTTTCATCGACATCTCCGGTGCACTGTGGATTATATAAATGATGCCATTTAATGCCATTTCACACATAACCGCGCTGTTTTGTCAAGAAATCTGCTCTAATGCTCAGGGAAGCAGGGTAAATGAAGGAGTCCGAATACGCTGAAATATTGTTCTCCTTCAACTGCAAACATGAAAACTTGGACCACTGCGTGCCAGACTCTATATGTGCTGGCTTCTTCTCTGCTCATATGCCGTCGAGAGATATGTGGATGAAAACGATACGCTGGAGAAGAGGCGCTGAGAGCATTTTCACAACTGGGTCGAAGATTGGGAAGAGAGTTGGACCACTAAAGTGTGCTTTAGACAGAGGTAGCTGGCATTAAGGTGTCAGTGAACGCACTGCTATGAAGTCAAATCTTTTTTAGAAAGGTGAGCACTCACTCCAAACGAAAAGCGGCAATGCTAGAGCGCGCAAGGCTTATCAAGGAGTACTACATATGTCCTCACTAACTATATCCTCAAGCTATTTTCTCTTTAGACATTGGGTGCCTGGTCATCGCTGGCAACTACAAAATCGATCAGCAAGCCAGAGGCGCACGCTTTTACCGCTCCCATTGGAAAGGGAATGAGTTGGATCTCCATTGACATCTTACGTTCTAGCACTGAACCAATGGACTTCGCATGGGCTTGGTACACGCTGGTTGACGACACTATTTTGTGCGACTGTGGTATCCTTTTGGCCTAAGGTACAACGCAAAAGATCATCTGGAATTACTTGACCTTGGCAAAGTTCATATTGCCTGCAATTGTAGAGTTTCATACCGGACACTGTCCAATAGGCATTAATGCGGTAAGGCTAAAAATTTTGTTGGACTTAGTTATCATAAATGCATGAAGCAGGAGGCGTCGGAAACATGCAGGAACTTTGTCCTCAATTGTCCATTATTGGGAAGACTTTGAGGTTGAAACATCTTGACAGTCTCATCTTCGGTGAACCAGAAGGCATAGCCGAAACATACAATAGCGCCTCAAAAAATTGTGATGTGCTCGAAGCGCTTTATCGATTTGTATATCTATTATACTTGTATAAGAGTTCTGTGTACCAAAACGGACCGTTATTCTAAGCTGTCCGTGTAAGATTCCAGGTAGCTGCTAAAGAAGTTGCTGAGACGTAAACATTTCCATGACGAAATGCCAAACAACTCTGAACAAAAATTACATGTCAGCTTGATATGCCTCTGTCGTGATCTATCAAAAAAAGGCGATTGATCAATTTAGACTACACGTTAATAAATATTATTTTTATAACTCAAAAAAAAAAAAAACAAAAATCGTTGGTTCGGCAGCGATTGGAGATTCATAGTCTTTTAAGCAAAGTTTTTTAGGATGATCCATAGAACGTTTCTTGCATTCGCGATTTTTCCGGTTTTTTGGTTCCTTGTGAATCAACCTGGAAATTCTGTGCCTATCGAGGCTTTATAATTGAAAAAGCACATTGAGAGTACAAAGTATTTGGTGCCACTTACATACATATAATAATTCGATCTGAAAAATTTTTTCGAAGATTATATTATTACCTTAAGTATTAATTCATGTCAAATTTCGTGAAGACACCACGACAAATGCGAAACTTTTTTATACAAGCTCTCTATTCCGATCGTTCGGTTTGTATGGCAGCTATATGTTATAGTGGTCCGATATCGACAGTTTCAAAACGATATCTTAAAAACTGAGGGACTAGTTCGTATATATACAGACAGATAGATAGACAAACAGACAGACGGCTATGGCTAAATCGACTCAGCTCAAAATACTGATCGTTTATATATTTCTATATTAGGTTGTCAAATATCTCCCTTCCGTCTTTTTGCCCTTTATTCAATGTTTTATAAAAAGTTTTATAGTGATCTTCAGAATACCCCTCTCGTAGAAGCCCCTCTCCTTATTTGCGATGAACCGGGAGCAGCTCATAGTGGATGATTCCCTTCCAATCCCACCAAATACACAGAAAAACCTTCCTGGCCGCCAATACCGGCTTGGCCAGCCTTGGTATCCAGCCTTCTGCAGATGGTTAAAAATGGTTTGGTGATTAACTTCCATCTTTTAGGCGATGTCACGAGATGCCACATGCCGGTCTAATACGACTTTTTCCATGATTTGATCGGTATTCGTCGTGACAGGTCTTCCGCCGGGTGGATTATCAATGGTGTCGTTTTCAGCCGCTCTGAATCGTCGAAACCATTCGTCTGCAGTTCGAAGTGATAGAGTACCATCTCCCAAAACAACATTAATCTCACGGAATGTTTCTCAAGCGGATTTGCTTATAACGAAGGAAAACTTTAAAATAGCGCGAATTTCGGCGTTAGTAAACTCCATGTTTACATGACTGTAACTGTTGGACGCAATATCCAAACTAATCATGCATAGCGTCTTTCTATACGTTATGTCAAGACCTTTCAAACGATGTATAGTATCGCCAGCTCTGCGAAATTCAAAAAACAAAAAGGCGGAAGGGAGATATTTGACAACCTAATATATATTATATTTATACTTTATAGGGTCTCCGACGCTTCTTTCTGGGTGTTACAAACTTCGTGGCAAACTTAATAAACCCAGTTCAAGGTATAAAACTCTATAGCTCCAGACTAATACAGTATATTAGTAAATAGATAGCTAACTGATTTTTCAATTTTTCAACATCACATCTTCAACTTTTTAACATATTTTTCGTAACCCTCAGTATGATGTATATTTCTTTGATGAACAATTTTGAAAAAAAGTTCCGTTTTTCTTCCTGGTATACGTTGTACGGCACTTTCAGAATTACACCAGCGCCAATGCTTAAAATATCACATTACAAATTCATAAATAAATCGCGTGAAATAAATCCAATTTATTTATACGCTTTGCAGAAAACTTTCTTTTCCAATGCTGCCATTAAAGCTGTCACTTTACAACTGCAGGCACGTAAAAAGAGGGTGAGGCAGCCGGCAAACAAACGCAGTGAGTTATTGCCAGGGGTAAAAGGTTGGCAAATATAACTTGTGTGCTTACGGATAGCTGGGCAAAATGTATAGCAAGAAGGCAAAAAGATGATATACCGCAGGGAAAGCGAAAAGTAGGGGCAAAAATTGTGGATGCAAAAAACCAGCACATAACCGGAAATATCAAATCGTATTTTAACAACTGCACGGAAAAACGACAGGGCAACAAACATTTGCATTTTTCTTTTTTTTTTGTTGCCGCTCACTCAGAAATGCGATAAAAGTGAGTACAACGAGCTTGGACTTGAATTTGGTTGGCGCAGTTTTATTCGTCGCAACATAAAGACGAACATAATTCCTTTATGGCTGCTATAACTGTTGCTATTTAAGCGGCTCAGTGTGCATGTTGCTGGGCTGTTGCGCTGTCATAAAGTAATAGGAAACCGTAAAAGCGGCTGCAGGTGAAATTGTTGTTGTTGTTGCCTTTGGACATGCCACCACACTTATGTGTCGGCGGGAAGGGGTAGTGCTTGTTGATATGGATACATTTCGATTGCTGCCTGTTGCACTCTTATTTCGTGCGCCACTTCCGTTTCATTTCGTTTCGGCTGCTTGCTGCATACGGCGAGCTAAAGTTTTTCTGCTAAAGCACTTTGCATTTTGAGTAATTGAAATGCCATTATTTCGAGCAACAAGACATCGTGTGTGTGTACAGTAAACTTTAACATGAAAAATGAACATTACAATAAATGAAATTCAATAATAACAAAGAATGCGAAGAGTCCAACATTAAGGGGCGGCTTATATATACAGTTTACAGAAGCCCGTCATATTCCGAGAATTGAGCACTTAGCGAAGGCGTGTTCGGTAAACTTTAAACATGGGTTATAGCAAGCATACACACATACACGCTCATATAACTTACATGGTTCAATGCTGTAGACAAGGTGTGGCGTTGAGAGAACACGCAACGTGTTGCAAGTAAAATTAAAATGTAGACGTGTGTGGCAAATCGCAGAACAAGCATGTTGCTGACACTGATTGAAGGTTACATTGTTTTTCTTATGCTTCTCGCTTCTTCTTCTGTCATCAGCTGTCATTTCCTCTTCCACTTACACATATGCTAATGCTGCTAACATGTGTAGAGTTGAGGCATCAACAAGATGTTAAACAATGTGAATTGTCAACAAAACGTACAAAGCACACACATAAATAAACCCGTGCATACGCATTTGCAAATCCAGCTTTGGACATATCAATACGTACATGAGTAAAATTACTTTTTAATGACGACCTATCTCGACCCGAAGAAAGGGTGCGGATATTGATTTTGAAGCGCACTTAGCGCATATAAGAGAACAACATTATTCTTGGTTATGTTAAAAATAGATGCATCATACAAGGCGTGTTTTAAGCATTTCAACACAATAATAGAAACGCATCTCGTTGATGGTTTATTTTAAGCCGGTTCTTTACTCTAACAACGGCAATTTGAAAGGTTTGCATAGCACTCGTAGTCGAGTTTTTTGAGCAAATTGTTTTTGTATAACTTGTACAGGGTTTACTAAGTTTGCCCCGAAGTTTGTAACATCCAGAAGGAAACGTTTGAGACCTTATAAAAGATATATTTAAATATGGAGCTGAGTCGCTTAGACACCAAGCGTAGCCAGGTCCTGCTCCACTTGATATTTCCAACGAAGTGGTGGTATTCTTCTTCCTCTGCTTCCCTCAGCGATATCTTTCCCATCCCGCGCGTGTTGTAGTCAAGGTCGAGGTAGACGGTATGCTTTCTTTCTACTGTTCTTTTTCAGCTTCCGAAAATCAGTGGTTTCGGTTGCAGCTGTACGTAATCGAAATGCCATCCCACAGTTCCCTTATATCTAGTTTCAGATGAGTGCTCTTAGAAAGCTGGTGCGCAAGTCGAGTAGTAAATCGTTCGGCTGTCTGTTGTGATTGCAGTTTCTCAACGTCGAATTTTCTTTGCCTTTGTTGACGTGCGGTTTTGCTGCACAGAGGCAGATATGCGTATCTTGGCTGCAACAAGGTAGTGGTCCGAGTCGATGTTAGAACCTCGGAGCGCACGCTTATCTCAAACACTGGAGATGTGTCTTCCGTCTATCACAACATGAGCGATCTGGTTGGTGGTTTTTCGATCCGTAGACGGCCAAGTAGCTTGGTGAATTTTCTTATGCTGGAATTTAGTACAACATATAACCATATTTCGGGTCCAGGCGAAGTCGATCAACCACAACCCATTGGGGAGGCTGAATTTATCGACCGTTGTACCAAAGATATCTTTTTGTTCACCTTGACGTTAAAGTCGCACGATTTTGACATGGTGGTGGGGGCAGATCTTATAGGTGCATTCCAAGAGCTTTTTAGTCGGATCGTCTTTCTCTTCTGTCGGGGCTTGGCGCAAATCAGGGATTTGTTGAAGAACTTCGCTTTGATGCGGATTGTATCAACAAACACGCACATCCACCGGAGTGTACTCGGCGACGGAACCTCTCTCCCACCACGAGTACCACACCGAATTTGCACTTCTTTATATGGCCACTGGCCAAGGATCTACTCGCCTCAGTCGTTGTCCCGTTCTTCTTGGACGGCGGTGATGTCAGCCTTTACTCTAACGAGGACATCAACCAGCACCTTTCCAATGAAAGAACATTAAATCGTAGCCCTTAATTCGTTTGCCGTCATCAAAAGGGGTCTCCGAGGGAATTGTGTAATTTTCATTGGGAGCGCGTTTTACGTGGCGGATCCCCCACCCAGCGCACCCTGAGCAGGAATGGTTTTCCTTCTCACTTTAGCCCACCTTCAAACTGATGGTCTTTTGCTACCCAGTGCATACTTGGTCTAAGACCGGAAGCCGTGAGCTGCTTGAGTCATATGTAAAAGAATCGTTTCTGGCCACTCCCAAGTGAATGGCGATCAGAGAACTTTCCTCACTTGCGTGAACTTCTACACATGACTCCATCCTTCCTCAAATCATCACTATAGAATATGTGCTTTGTTTCTTAAGCGGCAATACGATTGTGAAATTTCAAATATTTCGATAGGATATAACTTTTAAAACAACTTACTTAGAAATTAAGAGAGTTTTTTTTTTATTTTTGGTTTCTCCCACGGAGATCAAAATTTCCACAGCAGTGAAAAAAATTGAATTTTTCTTCAAAAATTATACCATCTATGTTTAAAATATAAAAAATATATGATATATTTGCAAATTGAATATACCCTTAAAATTTTTAAAACAAGAGACAATCGTTTTTAGAAGATACGTATACAAATTTGGGAACTTAGGAACTATAAGTTAATAAGATAAATCTTTACAAAAAAGGAAAGAATAAAAGCTGCAACAATGAAATCAACCGTTGAAAAGAGATTGGCTAAGTTGGAAAGAGGCGAAATTATCACCAAGGACAAGGAAGGCATAGGACGCCCTAAAGAGCTGAAAGCGCTGTGCAAAGTGGGTGCCGCACATGACCATAATCCTACAAAAGCAACGTTTTACTGATCCTGAGAAGTATTTGAGAGCTCTTTAATCGTAACAATCCATCCATCATTTCACACTGGAATCCAATCGACCGTCAGCTTGCTGGACTGCGCATGGTGAATCGGACCTCAAGGTTGGAAAGACAAAAAAGTCGGATGGCAAGGTTATGGCATCAGTCTTTTGGGTTGCACGTGTATTCATCGACTGATTTCTGAGCCAGTTATGATCCATTGCACTGCGTATTTGGTTGCAGTTCTATTCGGCCATTCCCAGTATTTAGCAATCTACGCATATACTTAATCGATTCTGTTTAAGTATAGCACTGCTCTATTCAATGTTTCCAAAATATTTTTGAGTACCTCAAATTATAATAGACCTTTCATCAACACTACATTTATTCCGCTATTTTTTATGTTAGATGTCGTGTTTGGTTTGTTATGAATGCATTTGCGACCCTCGCCCATAATCTAGCAAAATAACAGCAATGCCTTGATGAGGAAAATGTCAATGCCATTTTTTTGTGGTATTAAGAATATCTGACGGGTTCGTCCTAATAATTGTTACATTAATTTTGGACACATGCCTATGATTTGAAAAATAATTTTGGTATTTATGAATTGTATTGAATTTTATTATATTGAAATTTAATATATATATTTTATTATGTAAAAAAATTTATAAAAAAAATTTTAATATACAAAAAGTTTTCTATGTCTATCCCTAATTTTCAGCCAAATCGGTTCAGCCCTTCTTGAGTTAACACGACTTTCTCTTATGTATATAGATACTCCGATATTCTTAGCTTTTCATTTATAATATCTATAAATGGGCTTCTACAGAACGACATTGTGGCACGTACATACATATATGTAAGCTTGCATTTTGTTGTCGCTCAGTGAAGTTTATATATTCTTATATATATAGAAAGATAGATAGATAGATGTATGTTCGCATATATACAGCTGAAACCATTTTTCGCAAATTGCTAACAACTTTATGATGGCTATTACATTTCACGCCTAAAAGCATGCTATGGCTCCGCCAGTTTTTGTCCATCAACCATTCCTTTTAGCTCTTTTATTTTTCAAGTTAAACGTTTACTTTTTTATTCACCTTCGACAGCGGCGCCACACCTTGGCAGCGCTGCCTTTCACTACATTTCCCTATTAAATTTCGCCATCACTTTGCATGGTTTAGTTCACCCGTTCGTTCAACGCCTGCTCACCGCAGGAAGATAATCAAATTCGTTATTTACTTTATTTTCTCCTTCGCATGTATGCAAGTGTGTGTGTGCATGTTATGCCTGTCTGCTGTGATATTTTGTCGCCGGTGTCCTCGCCTGTTGTAGCCGTCATATGAAATGTCAATGTGGGTGTGCCAATTGTTTATTTATCTGTATATTTGTTGTTGTTCGTTTGTATGTTAACCGACTCAAAGCGCTGGTTTGTTTAGTGTGTTGCTCTGTTTGTTTGTTTTGTCAACTGTAATGACAAGCCGAAGCGGACTTCCTTTTTGCTGCGACGTTTCTCTTTCACTGATATTTTGTCACTTATTGAAAATTGCCGCTATACCTTCAATTATAATATATGTTTGTGTGTGTGCGTGTGTTATGGATATTGTTGTCACTTTTGCCTTGGTGGGCGTTTATGGGCGTGTATGTGGGTGGGTGTGTTTAGCCAATGTTGTTGCTGTCAGCATTTGTCATTTCGCATATTGCAGGAAATTAAAATGACACTTCGCTACAATGAAACTTTTATAGTTTATGGCTTTTTTCAATTGCGTTTCTGCCGGGTGCTTTACGCCTCGCCATAGCCAAATGCTATTGACAGTTATTTGGAAAAGGAGTTAAAGATAATTGTGGTAATTCAAATCAAAAAGTGTTTATGTTTGTTGGGTGCAGTTTTATGAGTGCAATTATGTTGCGTCACTGATTGCTGACATCATTAAATTAAGGGAAACGGTGGAAATTAGTGAAGTGGGAATTAAATATATTCAAATTGCCAAAGAAATTATAAATGGATCGCAATAAAAATTCGAATATAACTAAAACTATAGATTTTTATTTATATTATAAAAGGGTAAGGGTTTAGCCCGATGCCGTTGAAATAGATTTAGAAATAACTTAATTTCATTAAAAAATCTCAAGTATTGACCAAAATAAACTGGTTAAACTCTACTTAATTTATATTTTATTGATATTCAACATAACCATTATGAACATGTTGGACAAGGTTATTATTAAATATCTTCACATAGTACCAGAAAATATTAGCGAGACTTGTCTTTCTTCCCCTAATAGTGGTTTGATATATGGAGCAATTATAAACATGTTCCTTGGTACTCAAGAAAAGTTGATATTAAAGATGAGCGTAATCACATGGTTGCGAAGTCTAAAAGGAACAGTATAAAGTGAGAATATCTGTGATTTGAAAATTTTTGAATGAATTATTTTCAGTATTTCCTCCGACAGTTTAGAAAGGGGGTGAAAGCGGACTAAAACCCGCACACTCCCCATATGAGGGTTACGTTAAAAGCTAGTATCGATATTGGACAATGGGCGTAGCAGCCTCCACCATAATGTAAAATCCCATTTCTCAGGACCTGCTTAGGTAATTACAACCAAATTTGGTACTTAACATTGTCCTGTCAAGCCTATGGAACGGTGTGAAAATTGGAAAAATTTAACACACTTTCATATTTCATTTGATTTTTCTACTTTACGGAATAAAAATCATTCAACAAAGAATATATTGGGATAAAGTTTTGTAGAAATGGTGCCCTTGTGATAAGCTTCAGGTACTGAATAAGTGGACTTTAAAGCCAATAGCTGATTTTTTAGTGAGATTATCGATCAATTTGTGAAATTGACTATTGAAATTCGGAGAGATTGTTTCCTGATAATAATACTCCATCTTGTCAAAAATGAGTTCTTGTTATTATTGTAATGGGATTAAATAAATTGTCAGCGACGTCATCCAACGGTGGACCCAGGAAACGTGTTGTTTCGACGTAGTCAGACCATAGTGAGAAGGGTATCAGATGTGTAGGGCTAACGGGGCATGCAAGGTGGTGTCATGCGGAGAATCATTCCACGCTGGACATAAGTTTGATATGTCAGGGTCTATTCTGAATAATTAGGAGCTTATCCTAACGAAGCTTAATCCAAAACGAAGCTGCGCAAGGCTCACTCTCGATTCTCGCGGCAACTCGAGCTCTTCGTTTATAATGGATGGTGGTTTGACTGTAAGCCCGCCATTCAATGAGAGAGAATCGGTGAAGGTTTTAATGGCTCTACTGTAGTGGATATGGGCTCGCTGTGTAGCTGTTCGACGGCATACATCAAGAGACTCGTAGTCCGGAGTACAGTTTTCAGACATGTTTGTAGTTTCTTCGCCTAAGTTTCACTACATCCAGACGACCATATTGGTACAGAGTAGCCTAGGATATTCCTTGTCTTTTCCAAATGTGCTGCCGGCTAGCGACTTGAGGATTTTGTTGCGGACCTGTACTTCGGCAATAATCGCGGTCGTGTGAGGAGTGAAGGAGCACAGGCTGTCGAAAGGCACTCCAAAAATCTTAGGGTTATTGACATTCGGAATCCCAACGTCATCGAATGCAATATTAAAGTAAAGTCTATACTCCTTCGTCCAGTTTGTGAGTACGGACCCTGTGGATTTAGTGAGGGAGAGTGTTGGTTTCCGTGCAGTGAAACGAGAAAGGTCGGAGTGATAGCCGTTTACGTTTGAGCACATGACATGAACTATCTGTGCGTTATGACGATAGGTGCACTTTTTGTTGTGCACTTTTCTGAAGCCATGCTGGTGGTTTGCTAGGCTTAGGTAGTGCGTGAAGATCGGGAGTACCAAGACCCCAAGTGTCTTCACTGCTGGAGAGAGGAGAGTTATCAGACAATACGACTTTGTTGGTGGATTCTCCAGGTTTCAGTAGTGGGACCACTCTTCCGATTTTCCATAAATCGGTTATTTGGTGAGGTAAATTATCCCCGTCGAGCATAGATGCTTTAAAGTGCTTAAAATCGGGTCGGTACTTTATCCCCATATAACTACTATAATGATTTTAAATCGATTGGCTGACTTTATTACATGTAATGATTTTCATTAGTTTGGCAGACCGCCTATGTTGGTCAAAATATGTCATATTTCAATATTTTCATAAAAATTCATATGTTTATCTCTGAATATCTAAATTGTGGTCTAAACTCATTATTCTGAATATAATAAGTTCCGTTTGGCTGGTCGAATTTTTAAATATCACATATATATCACATATATATCATTTGGGTTGACTGGGTTGATACTAGTACCAATTCAGGATGGATATGAAGCAAAATACATTAAAGGTTAATTGAGTCTAGGGCCGAAAATATACATATTTTAATAAGATTGCAAACATAATCATAATTCTTTTCACCTTTCGTCGAATAATCAATATTGAATTATTTCGCAACATTTCTTAATATAATATAAACTTTTGTTATAACTAGAAGAGGAAGTTGGTAAAGATTATCTTTAGAGTATACTATATAGAAAGCATCTTATGAGGCTTGAATTTTTTTCATCGGAAAAATTCATCGAAGAGGAATCGTACAGTTAACCCCGAGAAATGCCAAAGATGGTGAGATCTAAAAAAATACAGTTTCGTCCGGAGTTCATTATGGTTTTTGTACTACAGCCCTTATACATATGTAGCGTTAGCGATGCCCTCAACTCGACAACGTTGTGCAACCACATGATAACTTTGTTGCAAAATAAAACAAAAAATTCGATACTTTTGAGCTGGGCATGCGAAAGCAAACCGTTGTAAAAAATCAAATAAATTAAGGAAGAAAAAAAACGAGAAAAAATAATTAAGCTGGAAATTGTGAAAAGATAACAGTGAGAAACCAAAAACAAAGTCGTCAGCAACTTGCAGCATTCCCTCTCTTTCTCTTTTAGCGCCAAGTGGCAACTACAATACACCTGCACATGCAATTGAGCCTGAAAAAGTGTTGACATTAAGCAGAGTAGAAATATATATAGGTGAGCAAGCGATAGGTAGAAAAAGTACGAAGCAAAGATAGTGAATAAGAGAAGTTACAAAGATGTGTAACGAAATGTTGAATGTCCGAAATGCCACTTGGCAGAACGCACTTAAGCTGCAAACGCCCACAACTAAAGCACTGTCTGCATTTGCCGACATAAATGGCATTGGTATGTGTGTATGTGTGTGTAATATATGCGTATAAATATGTATGCGCTTGCAGGCCCGTGCTATTGCGGTGGAGGCGTGCGCGGACGCTTTGACGTGGAGCTTGAGAGCAGACGCAGTAAATTAACTTAATTAAGTGCTGCTTTGGTGAAGTGGCAGCCGCCAAGGCGCTACAACAACATTGCGAGTGCTTACTGTGAATGAGCTGCGCTTTTGGCTGCAAAAGCCTGAGCCCGGCTGGTTGCCGAGCGGTGAATGCGGTGCTGTTGGTGTTGATATGCCGACATTAATGTGTTTTTCAAAGTATTTGCCGCTGTGCTGTGCAAGTGTGCTGATGTTTGCGCTTGTGTTGATGTGGGCAGTTGCCACTATTTGTTTTTTCCGCATTTTTTCCATTTTTTTTTCGAGTTCTCGCAGCTTAACTTTGCATTTAACTGCGAATACGAATGGCTGCACTCTGTCAAAGCAGCATATTCGGCACAAATGCCGGTGCGCAGTGAGTGGAATGAGTGTGTTTTATTGACCAAATTTTTTTGCGACGCCAATTTTTTCACCTGGTTTAGTTTTCAGTCGATTTTTTCTGCCTTCACTATTTCCTGTTCCTTAAACTTGTTCATTTAATCATTCTATTTGCATTTCATCTGCCGTGATGTAACCAACTTAATGATGCGGCAAGTTGTCTGACTGCAAATAAGCAACGTTAGAACTTACTTTGCTTTGGTCCCGGTCGGAGAGTTGCAATTAAATTTTAGTTTGCAATTTCTAAAAGCAACTTTGGCCAAATAAATATTCGTAGCAGCAACAACGCGCAGGGCGGAACATGGCTCAGCAAAATTTCATTGCATTTCGTGCGCTTTGACAGGCGCCGACATGCGTTTCGACACCTTCTGACAGGCGCACGATTGGCATAAAGGCATAAAAGGATTATCTACTCGCGCGCACCGCATGAAAGGCAGCAATGAAATTTGAAGAAAACGAGAGAAGCGGTGAAAGCAAGAAATTTCTTTGCGACACTGGCATTTATGGCGGAGCAACTACACCGCCCCACTCCAATGGCTGATCATGTTTGCTTGCAGGACGGCGTCACGTGGAAATGCGCTGAGTCATTGAAGAAAATTTCATGCACTTCACTAGAAAAGGAAAGTAGGCAGCAACTGGCGCTGCACATATCTCAGCGTGTATACACGAATACAGAAAAAATCAGCGTCTAAAAACTTGGTGCTAATGTTATTACTTCCCTTTCAACTTGTTGGCATATTGCTGCAACAACAATGCGCCGCATTCAAAACGAACCAAGACTGGCGCTGTCAATGTGCCGCGCAGCTAAATTGCTGACACGCAAGCCCAAGCCCCCGAAAAAGCAAAGCTTTCACCTGTAAACCATTTTTTTTAAAGCGGATGTTAACAAATTACGAAACGATTGGCGTGTCTTGAGAAATGAGCGTGGAAATGTGGCGTGTATTGGTACAAATACAAGCAGCAATACTATTCAGTTCGTTCTAGCTGAATTTCCATTCATCTTCTTCGCTGTTTTCAAATATCTTCTCAATGCGTATATTATTTTTTTGTCGCTATCTTTAACTCTTCCTTCATACACATGAGCCACATTTATATTTGTCACTTGTTTACGTACTCATTACATTTTACAACAATTGCAACAAGAACATAGCAATGCATTTTTTGAAATAGCGGTATATCTACTTACTCGTCTAAACTTCTAAATCAACCCACGTACGCAATAAAATTCAATACTTATTGTTTGCGTGCAATCTATTCTATGAAAAGAGTATAATGCAACTGTAATATTTTATTTTTTATACCGTAGATATTCGTAGAGAAAAATTAATTTAAGTTATTCAAGGTATTTTATTTATTTGTCAAAGCGATTTTTTAAAATTAATTCCTAAACAAATAAATATTGAATTTAGATATGACATTTTTAAATACTTCATTTTTTTTTTTTTTTTTTTGTTTTTTGTGTTTTCCACACTGGTATGCTTATTTATTTGAATAAAATTTAATATTATTCTCTGAAGGTTTTGTACCTGAACCTAAAAGCTTTTCCACACTGAGAAAAAAAACCAAATTTAACGTAGCTTTACCTTTAAAATGCTCTATAAACTTTTTTTTATAGTATTGGGAAGCACTGAAAGCCGCAGAGCGGAACTTTAATCCACTAAACCTAACCTACTCCCAACTCAATACTCTCTCACGGAACTACCGATTAAGTATTACTTCGTGGGAGGAACCGTACATTTCAGTCCCTTCTATTGTGCGGACTGACGTACGCCTAATCTATGTATGTATTAAAAAAGTCTCAGTTTTGTCATTATGAAAGCAAACACTTCGTCATTATGAAGGCAAACACTTCGCTAACTTCTCAGAACTACCACCGAGTGTGGTTTTAAGTTTTTCCCTTGTATATGAAAAGCGAGAGTAATAGAATAATATATGTTCAGAGTCTTCTATATACTCTGTACACGTCGGACAGTTTGAACTAATGTCATTGTAGAATCTGTAAAGGTAGCTTCTGAAGCGCCCATGTCCTCTAAGTATTTCGGTCAGATGGAAATCCTGGTCTGTGAAATGGAAATGTCTGTCTATACATCTATGTCCGGAATAAGTCTGTGAGTCCAGCGCCCTTTGGATGAGGATCTTTGCCGATACTATCAGCAGCGCCGGTTGATATAGTCCACGAAAAATTCAAATTTCATTGCAGTTATATTTTTAGCATACGCTTTTATATCCAGTGTTTGCATCCATATTGATGCTTCATGCAGTATTACGGAACTCATTGCTTTTGCTATAAAAAAACGCCG
>JBAWJQ010002611.1:0-10605 GCA_037783105.1 Bactrocera zonata | reverse complement strand
CTGATACCGAAGTATCATGTGCTAAGGTCATCTCGGTGGTGAAATCAGCTGATTCAATGTCATTGTCAGTATTGAGTGAAGTTGGAGTGTTTGATACGGCAGTCATGTGTCCCATTTCTTCGTAGACTTGCATGAATTCTGTGTAGAGTTGCTTGTATTCTTGGTTGGTGTTGAGTTTCTTGCTGATTTGCTGTAGCCGTCGATGTGCTGAGTTGTACGAATTTCCAAGATTCAATTTTTCTGAGATGACTGGCAGTCGGACGATGTATCGCCCCGATTGGTCTCGTTGATGTGTCGTTTTGAAGTGTGTTTCACATTGTTCTTCTTCTGGGGTCAGTTCACTGACCGATTGCTCTGGAACTTCTTCTTGAATCCAGAATCGAGTGAGCAACTCGTCGAGATTGCTTTCTTGTCTAGTGTTTGTGGTGGTGATGAGTGAGAGACGAGGCTGCTGAGTTGATGTGAGTGCTGCTGGTCCAATGATGAGCCAGCCGAAAATTGAAAGTTGAGCAATTGAAGTGATTGACGGGTACCTGATGATGTTTGGTTTAATAATTCGACCGAAAAAATCAGCGCCGATGATGATGTCCACTGGTTGTGGCAGAAAGAAACTCGGATCTGCAAGCTTGATATGGTGTGGATTAGTCCATGGTTCAGATGACGTGCGTGATGATGGTGAACGGACAGTAAGAATTGGTAAAATCTGAGCAACGATTTGCACAGTTGTGTCAGAGTGACTTGACTTGAGTATGAGGTCAGCTGACCCCTTTGATGTAATGACATTCTTACCGCCGATTCCCGTGATGGTAACTGATGAGTGACGTCTTTTGATTGAAGCTTGCGTGATGAGATGTTCAGAGACGAGTGAAATTTCTGACCCAGAGTCGATTAGAATTCTAACGTTGATTTGCTGAATCGGCGTGATTATTAGTGCTTTTGCAGTAGCTAGTAAAGTGATTGCAGTTGATGAGTGCGTGGCGGAGTTGAGTGATGATTGAATTGAGTGGTTGGATTGACATGAGTTATAGGAGGCTGCACAAACATCCTATTGTTGATTGTCAGTGAATTTGCGTGGCTCGATTTTAATTGTAGCAGCTGGCAGACTTGTTGCTGTAGCTGCTTCGTGCAACATTGAGTGGTGATTGCGATTGCAAATCTTGCACCGCGCAGAACTTTTGCACGATGCAAGGTTGTGTCTGCCCATACAGTTCTTGCAGATGCGTCGTTGGATAACTACTTCATGACGATCTTGAGGTGACAGAGTGCGGAACTTTTGGCATGAAGTGATGAAGTGCGCTCCAAAGCAGCAATCACATTGATAACACGAGTCTTGCTGAGCTGGCTGAGTGGCAGTTTTGCGTGCGGTAGCGTGAAGTGAGCTTTTTGATTTTTGCTGATTGCTTGAGGTGCTGGCAGTTGATTGCTGACGAGCTGACTCTGTGTTCTCGAGAGTGCGAGCCCGCTGACTGATAAAGTCCTTGAGTTGCGTGTAGGTAGGGTATGTCGCTTGATTGCTAACTGAGGATTCCCACAGTTCGCGAGTGCGGCTTGAGAGTTGCTTGATAGTGGAATAAACTACCAGACAATCCCAATTGTCTGTTGATTGGCCAATGAGTGCGAGTGCGTTGAGTGCTGAATCTACCCCAGAGATGAGTTGCTGCAGAAATTCGGCAGATTCTTTCTGCTTTTGAGTAGCTGAGTGTTCTTGAAACAGATGTGCGAGTTGAGCGTCGATGAGAACTCGTTTGTTCCCGTAGCGCTCTTTGAGTGCTGTCCAGGCTGTTGAAAATGCAGTTTCCGTAACCGGGATGTGTGAGATGAGCTCGAGTGCTGGACCAGTAACGGCAACTCGCAAATAATGCAGCCGCTCAAGATCTGTGAGTGTTGAGTTGTTGATTACCATTGACTGGAAGAGAGTGCAGAACGATGTCCAGTGCTGGTAACCACCATCAAAGTTCGGCAGTGGCAGCTTTGGTAACTTTGGCTGAGGCTGTACTGCTTCACGATATAACTGGGATGCAGGAGTGTCGATTGGCTGAAGACGGACTGCGGCGATTTGGCGAATATCGCAGATGATGCTTGCTTCTTGCGTGTAAACATCATTTGCAAAATACTCGTGATTGATATGTGCTACTGGCCAGGTAATTTCCAGAAACGAGTGCTCTTTGAGGAAAGCCCTGTGTACTTCCTCGGCTGATTGTAGAATTGCCTTGATTGCAGAGCTGTCCTTATCCCGGAAATTATTGATTTGCTTGAAATGTAGCGTGAGTGCCTTAACGCGATTGATTTGCGATCTGGCTTTAAGCACGAGCTCGTCAGGTAGCCGTGCGGGTGATTGTGCACGTTTTGACGAGCGCGTGGGTTTGATGGAACCTGTCTCGTCCACATCCGAGTGCACAGGTGATTGTCGTCCTGACGTAACAGGCACGTTGAGTGTAGGTGCGGATAGCACCGTTGACTTTTGACTTTGTGTCGATTTGACCGATTGCACGTCCGAATCTTTACACTCCGGATTGAGTGCCTCGAAATTTTCGTTATCGGACATGATTTGAAACGCAAAAACTTTATTATATAGATTGTACCAAAAATCAAAAGAAAAAAGTCACAAAGAATTAGCCGGAAAGCACAAAAGCCGCGGAGAACAAACGTGAGATGATCCGGCTCGAAGGACCAAAGTGTATAATATTGAGTGTGCCGGTTTTGGCTGTTACACCCCACGTTTATTGCCATGAGGGCTGATCTATTAAATCAGCCCTCACTTTATACACAACCTTTGCACATACCTTACGATAAAATAATTTCTATAACAGGTTTCTTACGAAATATATATTTAGATTCACAAAAACGATGTGTAAATGATTATCTCTGTGATATGATGTGGTCCGATTGTCTCTGTGATTTATTCCAAAATTATGACGTTGATGATTGCACTTATCCACTCGATGATTGAAGAAAAAAAAAGAGAGAGAACCAAGCCACATTTTCCTTTTTATAGCTTGGCTAGAGTGTTGAAACTGTATAACAGTATGACCAGAGTGTGGGCAATGCATTGGCAATTTCATAATCGCGTGACTAGAGTGTGGGCAATGCATTGGCAATTTCATAATACTGTGACTAGAGTGTGGGCAATGCATTGGCAATCCGTAACACTCGGAAATATTTTTTTTTTCCAGATTGGTATAATTTTTTATGTAGATGTGAAATTTGATCTCCATTTACCATTTTTATAACAAAAAATATTTAACTGCGACTTTTTCGAAATTGCATGTTTCCAATGAAATCAAGGCTACGGAATCGTTGAAAATATTGCAAAAATATTTTTGAGGAGTCTTTTTTATCACGAATACAAATATTTTAGTAGTACAAAGCATTCAGTAAAGGTCCTGAAACGTCTACAAACACTTGCCTCCTACCAGTTATCCATTCATCTCTGTTAATGACGATAACATCGGAGAAGTTACAAGATACATTGCTTGAAAATCGACGTATTGGCGTCAGAGAGGTAGCAGAGATTCTCTATGACTTATAAATCGATTTAAATATTTAGGTTAATTTTTTCGATAATGTTTGGGGTAATGTTGTAATGTTTTCTATAATGTTTTGTTTAATGTTTTGGTTAATGTTTTGTTTAATGTTTGGTTAATGTTTTGGTTAATATTTTGGTTGATGCTTTGCTTAATGTTTTGTTTAATGTTTTAGTTAATGTTTTGGTTAATGTTTTGTTTAATGTTTTGTTTAATGTTTGGTTAATGTTTTGGTTATGAGGCATTCCAATATTAGATTGATTACTCACTGAAAACCTGAATCATTTGCAAAAAGGACATTAAGTAGAGGTCGCAAAGACATATTTGATCCTCCATTCATCAAACGCATCATTACTGGAGATGAGACGCGGGTTTATAAATATATATGACGTTGAAACTCTCGAAGAAACTATGTTGTTTCAAAATTGAGCGGAACCGAAAAAAACGCGAAAGACATTCCCATCCCCGACGAAAAGTTTAAAAGAAGTGTATGAAAGGTTGGATTAAGGGTTGGCTAGTCTGTATTGACTCAAAAGTTAAAAAAAAAGTGTATTAAAATATGTCAAAATGTACTTTTTTGTCAGTCCGAGTCAAATTCGATCAGATAGTGGCTGAATTGTTTTTTATAAACATATCTAAGTCTAATAAATAAAAGTATAACCAAATTTAACTTTGATAAGATAGGAGAGATACTTCTGAACACTGACTCTTTCCTTCGCCTATAAACCGACAGCTTAAAACCATAGGCTTGGCTAAAAATAGAGAATATGAAAATAGCTTGAAGTAGTTTCTTAAACGCACATATATTTATGGTAAATAATTAAAATTTACTTAATAAAACACAAAATATGGCATACATCAGCACATCCCAGACGAGAAACCCACTACAAAAGCATACGCTTCGTCCACTGAAGTTGGCTGAAACTAACAAACCACTCTTCCGTTCATGATATTGGCAAGTAAGGGCAAAGTGATTGAGGGCGGATTCACTTAATAACACAATTCATCTCAAGGAAATTCCTTTACAAAACTACTTTGGTACAAAAGTGTTGTGTTTGCTATGTGTTTGTGCGTGGAGAAGTGTGATGAAATAAAAACATAATAAAGACACATATTTCCACATATTTTTGCAGTAGCGGCAGCAGCCAGTGAAATAATAAATATAAATATATATTTTTATGCAGCGAAATTCAAAAGACAAACAATATTATATGTACATATATATTCGTAATCCTCTGGCCACGCACACACGAACACACAAGCACAATGGCGTGCACACTCATACGCCATGGTGGATGGAAAAAGTAATTTCGACACAACCACCTAAACCGCATTTGTCGCCTGGACTACCCACAGTCGTCGACCACAATGCGCATTTAAATATGAGTAGGAAATTCCATGAATTATTTGAACCACGTACAATATTAATAATTCCTGTCAACATTTGGTCCAAATCGTCATCTACGCCATGCGTGCCTCGACGACGAATGTTGGCGAAAAAACGTTTTTTTTTTTTGCTGTTGTTTGTGTATTATACTTATAGCTACATATATAAAGTTATTGCTGTCTATTTTCAGTTAACATGGACTCATACTGGTATGCGTGTGCGCGTTAATGTATGTATGTATTATATGTATACACATTGCTATGTGGATAAAAAAAACGCTCGCTCATGACACGATACCTTCGCATAAATGAGCTTGTTATTTGCTTCTGATTTCGAGGGCGTTAATGCATATGTGTTGCTGGGTAAACAATACATACGCACGTAGAGCTTTCATATTTGGACCAAGATAATTTTTAACAGATAAATGTCACAGTTTCGTCGTAAACAATCGTGGGTAAATATTATCATACGTCAGCGTTGGCTTTTCTCCATTTCATTGGCAGTGTATTGAAGATGTCGCTAGGGACTTTGAGTTATTGCATTGATGTCAAAAACGGGCAATACTCGAATTAATGTATTTACTTGAGTTCAAGGGAAACTTAGCAAACTGATTTGATCGTTTGACTTTCCTTTGAAGTTGGCTTCTCAACTATTACAATGCATTTCCGCCATCAATCATTGTTCAAAGCCATCTAAAAGTGCTTCCAAGAAAATTCTTCAACAAGTTTTGCATACACTTGCTCAGCAGTACTTATGTTTTGGAGATAGCAAGTTTTAGTTGTTTGTACCTTTCCTGGAATTTATTTATGTTAGTTTAACTTTAGTTGGCGTGTTCTGTTCTTCTCCTTCGAGTACAACCAGTTTTCAAACGTTATATTGTTCACTTTAGTGATTTTCACAGCTTTCCCAACGACGTGTTCCACAAGTTCACAATTTAAACTACGAACTTATTTTTATACCTTTTGCGGCTTCATCTTCGTAAAGCACTACGTTATTTACATACCGATCTGGAGAGCATGAAGCTATTCGAACAAAATACTCAAACCAGTTGAATTTTATAATTCCAAATTATGTTGAATTGCACTTAGCCCTACTTAATCTGAAGAACTTAGCATTTAATACCAATACTGGTTTCTCAACTGATTTGAAAAGTTTCTCCTTTTCCAATATCTGGGCTAATATATAGAGATTTAAAGTTGTAGGTCTTGATATCAGGCACTCGAAGTGTAACCAATTAAAAAAAACCAAAAATTCGGTTTGAAAAATTATTTTTTATTTATTTTAAAGTAAAATGTGTGAAAATAATTATAAATTTAGGACCAATTCACTTTTGCTCGATGTGACCACCTTTTGCCTTAACTATGGCGTTGAGACGGTCAGAAAACGGATCGCAAACTGCCCCAATGTGACTTGCCAGTATATTGGCCCACTCACGGACAATGGCTTTTTTCAGCATCTCGAGACTCGTGTATTTTTTATTTGGGACCTTGCTCTCCAAAATGGCCCATAGAGAATAATACATTGGATTCGCATTTGGTGAATTCGAAAGCTATTGTGTGGTCGTAATGAAGTTCGGAACGTTGTTTTTCAGACATTCTTGGTTCACGCGCGCTTTGTGAGACGGTGCTGAATCTTGTTGAAACGTCCATGGTTTGCCACCGAAATGTTTGTTTGCCCATGGCTTCAAAGCAGCTCCGAGAAGACTTTCCCGATAATATGTCGCCTTCACTTTGACGCCAGGCTCGATGAAAACAATTGTAGAGCGCCCATCTGCGGTGACAGCGGCCCAAACCATTATTTGTGGCGGGTTCTGCCTCCTGGTTGCCAACCGCGGACTTAGATTCTCGTATGAGCGGTTGGTCATGTAAACCCTATCGTTTTGAGAGTTTACGAATTACTCAATTGGAAAAATTTTTTCGTCAGAAAACACAATGTTCAGCTCACAAAACGACACGTATCTCAAACACTAATGAATATTTTGACATGAAGTTTGACATAAAGGTGACTGACAGTACTACCAACCTAAAAAAAGAAAAATAATTCTCCAAATCCTTCGACGCGCGCAGTTTAGTAAAAGAAAAAATTTGAGTTCGTAGTCGGGCCAACAACTGCCATGCTAACAAACCGCTATTAACCGAAAACCTATAAAGTGACATAACTAAGAACTTAATTAGGATATAAAACTCAACTTTGGTATAAGGGATCGCAGCAGCAAGAGTCACCTGTAGGCAACAAAAATTTGAAAAAGTGGGCGTAAAAGGGCATCAACACCAGAAATCATAGCCAAAATACAGGATATGGTTTTGGAAGTCCATTGACTCAGAGAGATTTAGTAGAGGCTCTACACATCTCATTAGATAGAGTGAGCCTTATTTTAAGTGAAATTTTGAGTTTGAGCTGTGTGCACAACGGTTGCCGAATTCGCTAACAATGGAGCAAAAACACATTCGAATACGACTTTCTCAGCAACATTTGGAGCGTTTGAAAAAGGATAAAGTGGATTTTGTGCATCAATTCATCACTATGGATGAGACTTGGGTCTATCATCATGATCCTGAATCAAAACAAGAGGCTAAAGATTGGTGTAAAACTGGTTGTTCGGCTTCGAAACGAGTTCCTGCACGGAAATCGTCCAAAAAAGGTTATGGCATCAGATTTTTTGGGATGCGAGAGGAATTTTGTTTGTGTATAACTTGCAAGCTGGTAAACCAATTATTTCTAATATTATTGCACCCTTTTGGACCAGTTGAACAAAAAAATTCGTGAAAAAAGACCCGGTTTGCAGAAGAAAAAATCGTTTTTTATCAGGACAGTGCACCGTGTCACAAGAGCATTTTGACAATGGCTAAAATGCATGAATTAAACTTCGATTTGTTGGAGCATCCACCATGTTCACCAGATTTGGCTCCCAGCAATTGCTATTTGTTTCCAGAACTCAAAATATGTATGAGTGGCAAGCATTTTTCATCAAATGAATAGGTCATAACGGCTATTGCGAGCGTATTTTGCAGACCTTCCGGATTCTCACTTCAGGCATGGCATACACAGATTGGAGGATCGTTGCAGCAAGTGGATTAATTTTCTGGGCGAATGTGCTGAATAATAAGATGTATTTTGAGTCATAAAATTTTGTGTTTTTTTTTTTATTCAACGACAAATCTTATCATTTTGTCTTATAAGAAACGAGCATGAGTTCTTGCCACACAATCAATTTTCTCTGATTTGTTTGAATGTTTTGTGGCATATGGTAGATAACTAACCCCTCATTTATGCGTATTCGTCTCATAGTCGCTAGAAGGCGTACCCATTTGGCGTGAATCGGGCTTTATGGTGTTAGTAACATTGTCTGCCAAAGCCAAATACTTAGCAACAATACGTTGCTATTAATAACTTGATTTCAATAACTTTGGAATTTCAACAAATAACGCCACACTAATTAGAAAGCCTCTTTGAAAATTCTGCGAAATTATGGAAGCAACACTTGAAGCTTTGTAGCTTTGTGCTGTTAGGCTAAATCATTGACTGTCACGAAAATAGCTTTGAAATAATAGCAAGTGTGTCACATATATTATATACATATATATGATTTTGTATAAATTATACATTATGTAAGCATATTTATGCTAATATGTCTATTGAGTGTCGCTTTATGGCACTTAAGACTGCTTAAGGCTAAATTCAATGCCCACAATTACTAATATTGAACAAACGCAACGCTTCAATGTTCACATACATATTATATATACTTAAATGTTTGCTTGTGTGTGTGCGCTGTTATGGAAAATTTGCTTGAAATTAATTAAAACCACTTGAGCGTTTCGAAAATCACTACAAGAAGCCAAGAAATTGAGTGATTTTGAATGCAAGTATTTAAGTGTGCTTGTGTGTGTGTGTAGATTAGTGCGAAGAGCGCTCACAAATACTTGCTTTGGCATATATCATACATAGACGTATTATATGTGTCAGTGTGTGTTTTAGTATAATATGCTGAGGTGATCTTCATGTAAATTTGCTTATAATATTTTAGTTTGACATAATAAAGTTACCCACGCGTGTGTTTGTGTATGACAGACGATTGTTGAGCGTCTTGTAAGCTGCTTTGTTAGCTTGTTTTCCCCCGTACTTGTTGTTGTTGTTGTTGTAGTTTACAAGTAAGTGTACGCCATTGTTTGTTTTGTGTGCAAGGAGTTGCTTTCGTTGTGCGGTGTAAGTGCTTTAAATAAAAACAATGCTTGACCTAAAATGTGTGAAATCGGGCGAGACGTGCCGATGTCTGTTTGTTGTAATATCCGTGGCATGCATATGCATCTTTACAACTCACACATAGCTGCTTATATACCTACGCATATATATGCTTATGCAAGTGTTTGTCACTACAACAAAAGCATTTGTGTTTTTGGAGTACTTAGGCGTGTATTTGACATACTTATATGCGTGTGTATATGTGTATGTGGTGGTGAGTGCGACAATTTATGCGCACAAAAGTGTTTAGAGATATTGTGATAGTTCACGCTTACAATGAAAACATACAAACACACACATTTATGCTGTGCTATGTGAGCCTTGCGTTTTATCTATACACATATACACATAGTATGCACATACACATGCATACATTTAAGCACATTTGTGCAGCTGCGACAATTTCCATTGTTTGCGGCTGTAATTTTCCACTTCAATTGCAGGCCGGCAAGTTGTAAACAATGAATGTAGTAGTCCCATTCCATGCCGTGCGCATATTATTGTATTATGTTGCACATGTTTACGTTGTTGCTACTTAGTTGTTGCAAGTGTTGCCATTAAAACACGATTTCATTTTATTTCATTTTATTATACGCGAATTTACAAATATATGCACGTACTTGCGTTGTTGTTTTGTGTGTTACTTGGTTACAAGTAGAAAGCTTCATGTATAACGGGTGCTTTGGAGCTGAAGAATTTTTTTTGTAACAAAATATCAAAAAATTGGCAAAAAAAATTATATTTGCTTTTTGAAAGTTTTTGAAATTTAGTATTTGAGCTTATAAAGACTATAATTTCAATGCTGTTTCCGGCATAACTTTAACTTGATCCCAATATAGACTTCTAACTACTGAGTCCGGCACTCGAAGTGTAACCAACTTCACACCGTTCGCGCAGCTGCCGCACTAGAATCAGCTGTTTATAAATTTGCTGATTGACAGTTCGGAGTATTGTTCACAAGTGTACAAAAGCATTTTGCCAAAAGTGAACGCAAAGAAAGTGATCAGCGATGGAACTCAAATGTAATAGGGTGATTGCTTTATATTTAGCTGAAAAATCCCAACCACCAATTGTTCGTGCGCCCAAACACCTTAAAGTGAATAAAGTTTTTGCTTATCGCACCATCACTCGTTACAATTATACTGGTAGCATCGCAAAACGTAATGGAGGTGGTCATCAAAAGACTGCAATGTCATGTGAGATGGTTCGGAAAGTAAAGAAGCGACTTGAGCGAAATCCACGACGAAGTGCTAATCAAATGTCTAAAGAACTGAAAATATCCAACCGCAGCATCCGACGCGTATTGAAAAATTAGTTCAAGGTCAAGCCTTACAAGTTCCAAAAGGCATACGATCTCACACCGAATCAGCAACAAGTAAGACTTGACAGAGCGAAGCAGTTGACTCGCTTGGCCGAAAGCGGTCAAATTCTGAACATTGTGTTTTCTGACGA
>JBAWJQ010002607.1:0-19677 GCA_037783105.1 Bactrocera zonata | reverse complement strand
TGAACAATGTTCGAAATTTCTGCATTGCTACATATCGATCACAATGTGTGCTCCGGCGCCACTCCACTACGCGATTCTCTGTATTCGGTGTTCATCTGCATATTTCGTTGTATGTGCCCATCAGCACACACACATACACACCCGCTTACATGTTTGCATGTGTGTGTGTGAGATTTAGTGTCCACACAGCTGCGTGTGAAAATTTTCAGCTGTCAATATTGGTGGACACAGCATTGCAACTGTTATTTTTGTTTTTATCCTTTGGTTGTTGTCTTGCTTGTTTTATTGTTGCTTTCCTCGACAATTTGATTAAGTGTTATTGAAATGTGCTAAATATTTTAAATTGCGTAAGTAACAATAATTGTCGTTTGGGGATTTAGTTTTCAATTTCGAAGGCAAAATAAATTTACTAATTCCGTTATGTTCGTATTTGCATAGTGATTCACAGACAATTTTTTTTTTAATGAAAATAATTGAATAAATTTATTTCTTATTGTATTTTACTCCATTTATTTGAGATATTTTGGCCAGAACGTGTAAAGATTGCGCTTTGTTGTCAACAAAACCTAAAAATGGAAGACATTCGCCTACAACCGGCGGATACAGTACAATACAAGCATCTAAGACGCATTCGAATATCGAAGAGAGAGCAAAAAAGGCATCGGTTAACCTTTACAGCTGTAGAGAAGCCATTTGCTCACTGAAAGTGGTTCTCTAACCCTATGACACCATAGTCAATTATATTCTGTAGAGTCTTTATGTGGTGAGAGCTCTAGATGCCGGAAATTGTATGGCTGCAAATTGACTATTAGACTTGGGAATCTGGGTTCATAAAAGAAAGCGTGTCTGAACCCTAGCATAGCCTCACACACTTTGACTTCATATCGGTTCACTTAGATTCTCTGTTCATATACCGACGAGGGAGCTATGGGTGGGAAGAAGCCGTTGGAGCAGAGGGGCAGTGAGCTTCTTTACAGATGGATCAAAGCTTGATAGAAGGTTGGTGGAGGGGTTTAATGTAAGGAGTTCTCTATCAACTCCAGTTTCAGACTTCCTGACTAAGGTAGCAGTAGATATGCTGGTCCGGAGTGCAGCCTTCTTCAAAAAGGTAACCATTCAATCAGGTAGTAGAGCGGCGAGTGTCTATGTGATAAGACCGGTATGGCTGCCGAGCCATAGCGGAATTGCTAAAAATTGTAAAGCTGATGAGCTAGCAAGGAAAGACACCCTAGAACTGCTATCGGTAGAATGGGAACGGGAGCACCGGCTCCTGTATCTTCTTGTATTCTACTACTAGAAAACTGGGCTTCGCGAAAGCTTGGCCAACGCTGGGCCATCATCGGTACTTGCGCAGTCGCAAAAGTATTTTGGCTCAAGATTGATCGCAGCAGATTTAATGATCTTTTTGCCCTAAGTAAGGCTAACACCTCCTTAGCTGTGAAGCTTTTAACAGGCCATTGCCTTACTGGCGTCCATGCCGTAAGGTTGGGAATCTTACCAGAAACCATCTGCAGAAGCTGTATGGCAGAAGATGAGGTGAAAACAACTCAACACTTCCTTTTTTACTGTTCCGCATTACAGAGGTAAAGGCTTAAAAGCTTGGGAAGGCATACCTTCAGAGCTAATCAATAAGTCCGAACTCAGAAGTTCTTCTTTTCTATGGCTTCACAAATGACAACATATACCAATCCACGTGCGATTTTTAATCAGCCATCTAACCTATGCTAACCTAATTCTGGCAGTGCCATCTCTACATGTCAGGAAGGGGACTCTTCAATTTACCTGTTATTTTGATCGTGATTAGCAGCTATTTATACATATATACACAAGTGGCCAATAAAATGTTATTGCGGCTGAAAATTTTATACTGCTGTATTCCAAGTACAAGTTTTTTTTAATATTTTCCAACTTTGATTCTTTTTATATATTTAGCACTTCTTTGGAATTCATCTGAGTAACTATCAAAGGTTTTATGAATTTTATAACGCAGCTAAATATTTCGACAAAGCTTCTGGAAGTGGATTAGCAAAGAAAAAACCATCAACTAGGATTAAGTAACCTAAGCTCACGGAACCGATTTTTTCAACTTCAGTAAAGCTAAACTCAGATTTGACAGGGCGATATTTAGTGGATGTAAGTGCACGCGCAGTACGCAGGAGACTCTATAATATGGGCCTTATAGCCAGTAGAACAAGAAAAAAAACCTACTCTAAAAACACAAATCGCACGGCACGCCTGATTTTTGCCTGAGAACATCGAAATTGGACTCTAGAAGATTGGAAAAGGGCCAAGAAATCGAAAATAAATTTGAGTCAGTCTACTATGGTTGCAGTGAGTTTGCATTTATAAATGGTTCCCAGTTTGCTAGAAATTTTATATTTCTAATGAAATCGTAGGTACGGATTAGTGGAAAGTGGAGTGTTTTAGGAAGTCTACTTTATCATAAACACAAGTGTTAGAGTGACATAAAGCATTCAATACAGATAGTGAAGCCATCGAAACTTGTCTCATACGAGTCGTTCATACCCCTCTGTTAATTGCAATAAGTCGATGTTAGCATAAAAGAGTTAGCAAACAGTCTTAGCATCTCTTATGGGGTTACATGGGTCTCCTCGGATTAAAAGCAGCCTTTTTTCAAGAACTTTTTTTTCATATAAAAAATTGAATATTTTATTAGATTTTTTTATTATTTCAAACATACATTATTAACAAAGAAATTCTGAAAAAAAATATTCTAAACTCGGCCATTGCGATGCCAACCGCGTGTGGTAAGATAACTCCTTATAGGATCATCTAAAGTGAAAAAATAAGTAAATAAAAATAAATAAAACCTTAACTTAGAACTTGGACAAAGGAAAACAAACAACTGAAAATTGCATTTTTGGCAGATATTTTTACAAAAACATAAAAATTTTAGTGAAAATTTCGCGACAATATTTTTTTAAACAGTTGTAATCGAAGAAAATCCTTTGTGCAAGTCTTGGAGAATCGTATCTTAAAGACCTATATAAAATTCCATGAGATCAGTTGAATAGTTCTCGGGAAATCTTGCCAACCAACTTCGAGAAAAACGCATTTAAAGGCGGCGCACATAGCCTAGCTAGCCTCTAAAGACTGGATCTCCGAAACTCTTACTCGGAACAACTTGAAAATTTAGGACAATATTTTAGAGAGGTTGTAGAATTAAATAAGGCAATAAAAAATTCCCCTTATGGATTGGCTAAACACATCTTGGTTAATGTGGTATGAGTAGAGGTCACAATAGAGATGCTCGACAATTTAGGCGAAATCCCTGCATTCATTAAACAGATCATTACCGGCGACAAAACAAATTATTAGGAAGATGACGTCGAAAAAGAGCAACAGAAATGAGCGGAATCCGGGTTTTTTACCTCAATTTCGCGTATTGAGTTTGTTCTGACCTCTAAATTATGGTCCAATCGCATCACAGTCGGGTCTATATAACCGAAACGTACTCGGATTTTTATCCTGCCAATGACTATCAGCGCAGCAACATTCCCCTATATTACTTCAGAAATGTTTTTGCTGCTACAACAACAATACAAAAACATCAAAATTATTGAAACCGATTATTTTCAAGTTATCAAGAAGTTATCTGGCCTTGTACGCTCTTATAAAGTCATAAAACTTCCCAAATCTTACGAAGGTATAACATTACACAACTTAATTTAACATGCTTGCGCAAAACACTTACGTTACGTACTTGTATAACGTATAAACATTGTCGTAATAAAACGTACAACATTTACTTACAAATTGCCTTCAAAGCACTTGAACAATTTCCATAAAACGCAGCAACACCCAAATTTAGCACCTCACAGCACCAATAACAACAACAAAAACAAGCAAAGAAAGTAAAAGAAAAAGCCTTAAATAACAATTTAGCAATTTGTGTCAAACTCAACCAACTGGCGAGCACATAAAATATAAAGCGAACGACTTTGCGAAAGTTGCACCCTTTCTTGAGAATGCGAAGACGGAAATGGAAGAAGGCGAAATTGCAAGCGGCACCTGCAGTGCAACAATTACTTGCGAAATAAGTTTCTGCTGAGGTGTTCGAAGAAAAAAATTCTTGACAACAACAAAAAAAGGCAAGTCAAAAAAAGATTTGTGTTTATTTAGTATTATATTTGCGGAGTCAGACTCGTTGTTGTGGTAGGTAATTCGACCCTTATTCTTGGAAGGGAAATTCAAGAAATCGTGTAATGTATTTCAAAGCGGTCGGACGTTGGTTTCTGATCAGTCACGCCTAATTGCCGCGAAATTTACCACCGCGCTGAAAAGTGGCACAAGTCCAACATCTCATATTGGTACCGTTAGATCACTTAACAGCAGTCTTTGACGCTATTTAAGCACAAACTGACGACGTAACAGATATCATTTGATATGCACCGCAACAAAGAAACAATCAAAACAGTGAACTACACCCGGTTAATGCATTCCTAAGAAAACGAAAACTGTCCTACTGTCTGGAAAGAGGACGGCCGTCGTTTTCTATGAATCACAAGTTGTGATCTAAGTCCACTGCCTGGAGACGAGCAAAATAGTCGCTGGGCTCTCCTATCGAATTGTTGAGTCGTTGCTTTTCCACCGATGAGGACGCGTTAGGCTAAGATCTGCTACTCATATAACGCATTCTTCAAATTTGATCTCATTCTTTTTGCCTTCAAACTTGAAAAAGTCACACCCGAACAAAAATTTTATTTTTTACGTTCAGAAGTTGAAGAATCGTTGGGTTAAATCGCGCTTAATGGAGATTTGTTGAGAAAGAAATTGCCTTTTATCAAAAATTTTCATTTTGTAGGATAAAACGTTATCACACCGCTCTCGTATTTAAGATCTATTCGATATAATGTATAAATAAATTGTTCTTCTTTCTTCTTTAAAGGCGTAGACACCGATTATAGCCGAGTTTACAACAGTGCGCCAGTCGTTTCTTCTTTTCGCAATTTGGCGCCAATTCGAGATACCAAGTCCTTCTTCACCTGATCTTTTCAACGGAGTGGAGGTCTTCCTCTGCTCCCCCCGATGGCTAGAGCGTTTGCATCCATTTGGACGATATGATCTAGCCAGCGTAGTCGCTGTCTTCTTAATCGAGTCGCGAGGCCGACGACTGTTGGTTTGATGACAGGAGTTATTTCGCCTTGCCCTTGTTCACTACCAGACCCATTTGCTTTGCTTTCTTATCCAGTCTGGAGTTTCGTTTGATTTCGAACTGCTCTGAAAGGTCTTTCCCGATCCTGTCGGGGTTTTTGATGTTGCTCCACGTCAGTTTACACAGCTGTACTTGTATTAGTTTTGCGGGGATACCAAATTCAGACATAGCGGCATAAAGACAACTTTTTTTTATGTCCAATCAGTTTGTTGACCTTTCACACAGTACCTTATATGCGATGTTAAGGCGGCTTATCTCTAGTAATTGTGCATATCTCCCATTTTGTGGCTTGCGGGCAGTTTTTTTTATACCGAGTTGATGGTAAAAGCTCCCAGAGAGCTGCAGCTCAAGTCGAGTAGAAAATCCTTCGACTGTCTGTTGTGATTGCAGCTTCTCGACGTCGAACCTTGTGTTTGTTGACATGCGATTTTTGTTGCATTGAGGCGGGTACGTATCAGGGCTGTGTCAGGGCTGTGGAGGTGTGTCTTCATCTATCACAACACGATCCATCTTGTTTGTGGCTTTTTTATCCGGAGACAACCAGGTAGCTTGATGAGTTTTTCTATGCTGGCATCTAGTACTACAGATAATCATATTTCGGGCCCTGGCGAAGCCGATCAGCCTCAATCCATTTGGATATGTTTCATCATGGAGACTGAATCATGGAGCTCTCATAGGTGCACAACAAGGGCTCATAAAAGACATCTTTAGTCACATCGTCCTTCTCTTTCGTCGCGGCGTGGGCGCAAATCAGCGATATGTTGAAGAACTTTGCTTTGATGTGGATTGTGGCTAGAAGTTCATCTGCCGTGGTGAATTTCTCCCACCACGAATCGATTGGAAGATAGTAAACCGGCGTTTCCTAAAAATTTAGATTTTATTACTATTTACGCTTTGACTCTAACTCTATTACTTTTTATAAATAGTTAAAAGCTCGTATATTCATTTTATTCGCTGTACTTACTATATTTATACAATATACAAATATATTTAATGGAGCTGAACATATCTATGTATGTTTCCTTCAATTTGACAACTTCAAACCGTAAAAATGTGCTGAAATAGCACCAAATTGCTGCAGAATAACTTATTTTATGACTTTATTAACTCTAACGCACTTGTGTGACAAATTAGCCCTTTTCACATTATGACATAACCTAACTAAATACATAGCAGTGAGTATGTTTATCGTGCTATATATGCATACTACATTTCATTTGAAACTACTTTTATGAGCTATTAATTCTACACAGCAACGAAAGCCACAAAAGCTACCTTCAAGTAAGAGTATATATGTACATTTATAACTGTGTTTGTAAAGGTCAACCGTTTTACTTTAAATCAAGTGCAATTTTATACTTTTATTGCCATTTACTTTTTTACGGAACATAAAAGTGTTCTGTATTTATGTAATTTTCATTTTCATAATTTTTGTTTGGATTTTCAAGTGCAAGTGAAAGTGTTTTTCCAAAAAGCTCAACACACCGAAGTGGTAGTGACTCTATATACATGGCAATTACTGTTTACTTCAAGCGTAATGAGAAGCGCATAATTTTACGTACTCAGGCATGCATACCATGTCCATGTACATACGTATGTAGGCATATCCGTACAAGAGACGAGTGCATGAAGTCAAAGCAAGCAAATTGAGTACTCGAAAATTTCAGACAATAGATTTAGCTGGCATGAAAATAAAGTTGGTGAGAACTTTGTGAATTAATTTTTTTAATATACATACTTATATGTTCATACCACATATGTATAACAATATGTGCACATATCTACGCCGTGACATAAATAGCTAGACATACTACATGATATATTTGGTACACTGAAAAATTCCTATGCATTTTTCTATGAGAGGGAGCCAATAGAATTCCAGTGCAGCAAGATCTAGCCTTTAAAAGTCCTGTGTATAAATTTCACAACTGTCGGACAAGTGTTACGGAGGAAAACATGGAACAACCCACAAAATTATTTTGAATGACAATAGAATTTAAAATTTATCGGGATTGCTGGCACACTAAGCTGAGTTAGAATTGTGTTGCACATCCAACGTTTTCCCTAGATCCGGTCTGGGACGATAGTTTTCTGTATTCAGGCCTCAAACAAGGTTCGCTCTAAAGAAATTCAGCGATCATTGAAAGATAAGATCAATCGGTATACAAAAATATATTTTTTCTGGAATTGCGCAACAGATCAAAATTTACCCGGATTGACAAAATAAACAACATTTCCTTCAAAAAAGACTCCTTTTGAGCTAATACAAGCATGTCACTGCTTAACCCATTTTTCCATAAGCCGCAGCGAGTTTTAATTTCTTTGCTTTCGATTCACTTTTGGAAATCCATTCGCTACTTTGTTGGACAATTTCGATGTCATCTTCATTAAATCCTCTATTTATACGTAATTTTTGCAAAAGACTATTGGTGGTTTGGCGATTCAGGTCATTTGTGATAAGGTACACTCCCCAAAACACTTCCTCGACGTTATGAACATTTCTGTAGCCGTGATTCCATTGAAGAGACAAAATTTTAAGCAAGCTCGCACTTCAACTTTTTTCAAACAAAGTTCAAAAAAATATAAAAAAAATTTAAGCCAATTGAAGATTCCAAGTGTAGCCAGGTCTTTCCAACGGAATGGGAGTCTTCTTCTTTCTCTGCTTCCTGCGTCGGGTACTGCGTCGAATACTCTCAGAGTTGGAGGGTTGTCATTCATTCGGACGACACGACCTAGCTAGTATAGCTCTGCATCATATAGCAGGACGGGAATGATGACTGAGTTGAAGAGTGTGGTCTTTATTTGTCGAGAGAGAACTTTACTTCTCAATTGTTAAGTTAAATGTCATATATAATAATGAGCTTCATAAATATTCTCCCCATCTCATCAATGTTTTGGAAATTTCTATATAAAAAAAATTAAAATATTTTTAGTCTAAAACTGCTGACGGGGCTCGCATTTGCCTATAGCTCCCTAATAATAAATACATTTTTCATTCAGCGAGAGTTCGCTTTCGTTTTGCGTTGCTCCTGGCTCCTGGCGCAAAGAACTACACTGCGTATGAGTTACTTCACTTCGTGAAATATTGTGTACGTCAAGTTTCTTACGACGATTGCTCACACAGGCCACAAACAATAATAATAACTTTAATAAAATCATAAATTAAAAAATTCTGCAAAATTTTTCGACTCAATTATATATTTTTATTTTTTCTTGATTGAAAGTATGCCACATAAAATTTTGTTTTGAATTTCATTTTAATCTTTCGACAGCAACATTGTCAAAATAGAGCGCAAATATATATAAAAATTCACAATTTCGACTAACAAAACACTTATAATGTTACGAGAGTTAGCTACAACCGCTTAACATCAACGTCGCACTTCCTCTTCGTTTGGCCGGTGCCACCAAAGCGACGGACAAACTTTCGCACAAATGCTATTAACATTTTTCGTTTCGCAGGCGCATTATGGTGGTCATGTCCTGAGGCCAACTGTCAAATGCATTAATTCAAATGCATGCAAAGTAGAACGCCGAACCGCCATGGAGGGTATGACGGCGCTGCGTAGCGCACAAAAATGGTTAATCGGCGCGCACCTAGTCGAAACAAAACTTTTCGCATAAATTACTTGCGTACGCCTCATAGTCAAAAAGTGAATTTTAAAAAGTGTACAACGAGTCTACATTTTGTAGTTCAATTTTATATACTTTTTTGTGGGGTTTTGTATGACAAGTTAGCTTGGTGACGGTCTAAAGTTGAAATTAAGCGAATTTACTGACATTTGCTGAGGGTATTAAAATTATATATTTATACATACATATATACATACATATTGTATTGTACATACCATGATTTTATTCAGCTTTCGTTTCATATCGACAAAGAACAGCTGGGAAATTAATCATTAAAGAAATGAAAAAACTTATCTCTTCTCATTGTGCTTAAAAAAATATTCTTTCTATGTCGATTACCCTGAAAGCCTAGTAGATTTTTTCGTAAAAGTCTAGAGCCTAAAGGAATAACATATGATGCACCGCCCATTGCAGAAGACGAGCTCGAGTTGTATTGCGAAAATAGAGTGACTCTCGCGAAACTTCATCCTGCACATTATAGCAGATTAAACTCCGACTTATGCAGAATCGACCCCCACATGCCAAGCCTATGGCATATAATGAGTCCAAGCATGGTTCTAATCACCTCTTTGCTTGCCCCATGAAACCAACTCTAACCGGGCGTAGCCGCAGCCAATATTAAATTAAAAAAAATAAATAACAAAGAATGTTCTTTCGATTGACTATAAACAGATGGCTAAATGAGTTATGCTTCCCGCCCTGACGCGCCACTACACCACACAGCACATCACTCACAAGCAACACTGGCACATACACCACACCTGAAGACAGCAGATTTCCCACACACCACACATCCATTGGAAGCAGCAGAAAACACCACACACACACACCAATACACGCAGCTGCTAATCCACCACCGCCCAACGAGCAAAAACCCTTGTCAAGGAAGAAGCCGCCTTTTTTCGATCGCGATTTTCGAGCAACACACATCGGCGCACGTTTCTAAATTGGTGATACTTTTCGGCACGCAGCTCCACAGATTTATATATACATTTTTTTTCGTCATCTTCGGCGCGCAACTCAACCACCGTTCCAGCATCTGGAGATCCTCAGTGCGCAGCAGCGGAACCCACTAATTAATTGCGAGTGTTCTTCTGTGGAATTCTATAATACATCCGTAAAACTTCCATTGGTATCCGACCAGGGAGTCCACAAATTTTAATACATTTTGTCACATTCATTTTCTATTATTGTCACGCTTCCACTGGTATCCGACCAGGGAGATTTTTATTATAACGTTTCTATCCTCCAATAAAACTGCGATTCATCTTGAAGTGAAAAAAAAAAGAATATATATTTAGTTCTCAAAGGCGTGGGTAGCAGAAGTAAGTACTAGATTATATATGGTCCTTCGAGCCGGATTGAATGGCACTATTGTGAAAAAAAAAAAAAAAAATAAATAATAATTTTTTATAAGAATAAAATAAGGAAATTGTGAAACAAGATTGCAAAGCGAAAAAGGAAAAAAAAAAAAAGCTTAAAATATTAAGTGGTGACAAACACAGTGAATAAGTGCGCAGGTGCAAAGGCAAGTGCATGTGCAGTGAAATTGAAATTACATACATATATACATACAAACATAGTGACAAAGAAAAAGAAAAAGAGAGAAAATAAAAATTAAAAAGAGCGCTAGTGCAAATAATATGTGCAGTGAAATTATAAGTATATGAAAAATACAGTGCCCGAAACTGAAAAAATAGAATATAAAAAGGAAAAAAAGTATAAGAGTTAAAAGTGCATACATACATACTTACCTATTCCATGTGCCCGCAAAAAGCCCAACAACAGAGTTTGGGTAGTGAGAAAAAACAGGAAAACAAAGGAATTAAAATCAAACAAGAATACATATACATATACACATACATCACAGTACGGTGAAAAAAATAAGCAGTTACCAAAAAAAAAAAAAAAAAAAACGGGCGCGGAAAAAAGAAAACAAAACCACCTAACTAATAAATAAAAAACAGCGGGCGCGAATGTATAATCATATATGTATATAAAAAATACATATTAATAATAAAACGGGCGCGGAATAAAACAACAAAATAATAACATCAAGCCATCAATCAAGGAACCCACCGAATCATCCCAGGGCAGGATTATAAGGACAGAAACCGTCCGACCCACAATTTGGCCATTATCCCCAAAATCCCATGAGGGATATCAAAGTGAGTCGTATCGATTCCTTTCAGTATTTCATTTTTCAATTTTTTGCATATATGTACTATGTATTATTGCGGTAAAAATTTTGACAAATTCATTTAACTTACATGGAATAACTCATTTTATTTATTGGTTTTGCAAAAAAAAAAAAAAAACAAACACACCGGTTATCAAACAGTTATAAGTAACTTTTGGTAAAAACGGAAATACTGCAAAAAACAGTTGGGCATAACCGACAACATATACATATATATATATATAGATATATATATATTTATATACCGTGTATATATATATCGAGATATAAATACTTTAACTGTCATTTACTGCTTACCTTCGTGTATCAAAACACAAAATATCTCAAAAAAAAAAATAATAATAATTTCAAGTATTTTACTTGCACAAGTGTCTGGCGATACCCCTTATGCTTGATCAAGCAATAAGCAGGATTGCCTTAAATAAGTAAGCTAAAGTAAATGCGGAAACAAAAAAAATAGTTATATATATATGTATATATACATAGAGAAAAAAAAAAAAAAGAGGCGAGAAAAGGTCAAGAAAACCTAAACGAATATTACATATTTACATATATGCACTATTTCAATATATAAACGCTTTATTATAGTTAAAATTTTATCATACGTATATATATGTATATACTCAGCCGTTGAGAGCAAGTGCACTACCGGAATATTTCTTCATCTACATACATACATACAATATATAAATTTTAACTCAGCCGTTGAGAGCAAGTGCACTACCGGAATATTTCTTCATCTACATACATACAAATATATACATTTTAACTCAGCCATTGAGAGCAAGTGCACTCCCGGAATATTTGCTCATCTACATACATACAATATATACATTTTAACCTTTTATTATACGTACATATACATATACTCATTCGTTGGAGAGCATCTAATTGCACTACCGGAATTTGTGCTCACCATAAAACTTACATACATACATATGTATTTACGGGTAATTAAGAGAGTGCACATTTGCTAATCAAAGTGCACAAACGATTTTATTTTACCTTTATTTTGCTTTGTTTTTCTATTCCATCTATGCGCGCACGCTCAAAGGAGAAACAAAATACTCCTGCTTACAGGTACTCATAGGTGTATGAGTAATTATATACGGAACGTTGATTATACCCTACGAGGGTACCTCAAAATATTATATACTTATTAAACGGTTCGGTAGGAAAAGTATAAATTATTACAATATATTTACATATATAAATAAAATAATAATTAAATATTACGAACAATTTAAATTACATGTTCAAAGTCCAAATTGGCACATTTTCGGCAATACCCCTTGTTCTTTGATAAGCAAAAACAAGCAGGATTGCGTATATACTACATATGTACAAAAAGCGCTGATCTCTTATACGAGCACTCAGTTGCAAGTACATACAAACGTTTTCGTCTATAGGTATACCCTATAAGACATACAAACAAAAAACAAATAAATTAAATAAATATTGCATATATTAAAAATAAAATAAAAATAAATAAATTCCGTAATACTTTTATACTTTTTTCGAGATTAATTAATACGAAACGCGTTATTTAATTTAATCCGATCGACAAAATAAAACAAAACAAAACATTTACAATTTAACCAATTTTCAAAAAACTTTCGCATTTTCAAAAAAAAATTGCGATCAGCAATTCCGTTCAAGTCAATCAGTTTACACTGATAGAAATTTTTCTTGATAAAATTTAATTTGTTCTAAATGGAAACAGATTCCAAAGAATCTAAATCCTCTCAACTATTGAAAGTTCCAAAAATGGTTTCGGACGAAAAAAGTCCATGTACACCTGCAGAAGCTACACGCTCAAAGCAAGGTGTTACGAAACAAAAAAGGGGAAAGACATTACATACAGTAAATTTATAGCTGAGAGTGACTGTTTTATTAAATACTGCACTCGATTTTCATCTTCGCCCATTCAAGATAATTCTGAATCGGCATTAGAAATCAAAAAAGAAAATCTGGACAATTTTTGGATACGTCTCCAAGCTTCTTATGACGCAATAGTAGAATCTGATGATTCAGATCTACCAGAAAATTTCAAATCCTCGGCTTACGCCAAATATGAAAATTGCTTAGACCAATTTGAAGAAACGAAAGCAATGATTACAGATCAATTGAAACTAATTAAAGCAATTGCACCTACTCCACTTCCGCGAGTAGAGATGCCACAAGTACAAAGTCAAGAGGCAAGTTCAGGCATCCACCTCAAGGTGCCCGCATGTGACACAGAAATTTTTCATGGGGGTTATGAACAATGGCCGTCCTTCCGGGACATGTTCACAGCCGTTTACATAAACCACCCAAAATTATCTAATGCACAAAAATTGTATCACCTCCGATACAAAACGAAAGGTCAAGCTGGCGTCATAGTAAAACAGTTCGCATTAAATGACGACAATTTTAATATGGCTTGGGAAGCTTTAAAATCAAGATACGAGAATGAACGAATATTGGTCGATAAGCAGATAACAATTCTGATGAACTTGCCAAAAATTCAAAAGGAAACCAGTGAAGAATTTATCAAACTTCAATCCACTGTTTCCAATTGTTTGTCGATTTTATCGACCCAAAATATTCCCACAGACAACTGGGACCCTATACTGGTAAATATATGCACAGCAGCATTACCAGAAAAATCTTTATTATTGTGGGAGCAATCGCTCTCATCACGTAAAAAATGCCCAACGTGGCAACAAATGAAAGATTTTCTCACTACCCAGTACGAAATCGCAGAAAGGGTAGACAAAAAAATAAATACAAGTAAACCAAAAGGTGTTCAGCAAGATTTCAATAGAAGCTTCCACAAGCCCCAAGCCAATAGCAACAACAATTTAAATAGAAGCTTCTTCAAAACGCAATCGTTCTCATCCGAACAGAATAAATATCGATCATGCGAACTATGTACAGGAGGGCATAAGCTCAAATCTTGCGAGAGATTTAAAAAATTGAATATTATCGACCGCAACAATTTCGTAAAAACTAAAAGACTTTGTACAAACTGTCTGTCACATGCGCATACACTCAAAGAATGCGAAAGCAAATTTAACTGCGTCTATTGTCATAAACGACACCATTCGATGCTTCATATTAATAATTTTTCCAGCTTACCCCCAAACAGCGCAAATATCAAAAGAGCCGCGGGTTTAGTTGCAACAACAAATCCCGAAGTGCCAAATTCTCAAAATTGCCAAGAAGCACCATGCTGCTCAAAGGCATTAACAACTCAAACGCTACACAGCGAAAATCAAAGTAGGGTACTACTACCCACAGCAGTCGTCTCCATCGAACATCGAGGAGAACTGTTTAAGCTCAGAGCCCTAATAGACCAAGGATCACAACGATCTTTCATATCGTCTAGGGCACAAAATAGGCTAAATCTGCCAACAAGACAAGCCAACTTTGAAATTACGGGAATGGGCGGAAGAGTAGTTCAAAACTCTAATAAAATCTGCCCCATTACCCTATTTTCCCCCCAAGCGGATATAAGAATACAAGCAGAAGCTATAGTCTTACCGCAATTAACCAATATGTTACCAAGCTATCATATAAATAGCAAGCATTGGGAAAAGGTTTCACACCTTAAGTTAGCAGATCCCAACTGCAACACCCCCGCTCAAATAGACCTTCTATTAGGCAGCGATCTCATACCTCAAATAATACTCGAAGGTATTGAGAAAATTTCAAACACACTGTTGGCACAAAAGACTATTTTCGGTTGGATCCTAAGTGGACTAGTTACGGAACCAGTCACAACAATGACAACTCAAGTTGAGGAAATCTCGAATGAGTACCTCAATTCACAATTGAGAAAATTTTGGGAGATAGAAGAACTCCCCCCCATTTCAATCAAAACCCCAGAAGATCAGTATTGTGAAGACTTTTACAAAGCCACAACTACTAGATCAGATAATGGTCGGTATGTCGTACGACTACCACTAAAACAGCAATTTCCCAACACAATCGCCTTAGGTCACTCTCGCACCTCTGCAATACAGCAGTTTCAAAGTATGGAAAGAAACCTACTTAAAAAAGGTGAACTGAAACCAGAATATGATGGTGTGTTGGAAGAATACCTCCATTTAGATCACATGGAGGAAATAAGTCCATGCGAAAAAATCATCAATGGCAAATACTACTCATTTTACTTGCCACATCATGCAGTAGTAAAGCCAGATAAAAAACAACTAAAGTAAGAGTTGTCTTCAACGCCTCAAGATCCACTAGCTCGGGGAATTCCCTAAACGATATCCTGTTTACGGGACCCACGCTCCAACCTGATTTAATGCTGCTTATTCTAAACTGGCGTATATTTAAATACGTATTCAACGGGGACGTCGAAAAAATGTATAGACAAATAGTCGTACATAAAGACGATCAAGATTTTCAGCGAATTATTTTCCGAAAATCCCCCAATAGTCCACTACGCGACTTCAAGCTAAAAACTGTGACCTTCGGCGTTAACTGTGCCCCATACTTAGCCATTCGAACACTTCATGAATTGGCTGAAAACACCCAGTCAGAATTCCCTCTGGCGACCCAGGTGTTAAAAACACAAACGTATGTAGACGACATTCTGTCTGGAAGTCACAGTCTTCCACAAGCATACGAATCATTATCACAAGTAATCCAAGCCCTCAAATCCGCAGGGTTTCCATTAAAAAAGATTACGGCAAATCACCCAGTTATATTAAAAAATATACCAAAAGAAAATTTGTTGGACACTAATTTCCTTATTTTCGAAAAGGAAAGTACAACAAAAACTCTGGGCATCCAATGGAATGCGATATCGGACCAGTTCTCATACACGACTGAGTCCATATCCGCAATATCCGCCATTACGAAACGCCAAATTCTCTCCTCTGTGGCAAAACTTTTTGACCCCGCAGGATGGCTATCGCCAATTATGATACAAGCCAAAATCCTGATACAAGAATTATGGCTAGATGGTACCGACTGGGACGAGCAAGTAAAACCACTTCGTTTAGAAAAGTGGTCCCAGTTCGCGAGCAATCTCAAAGATATTACACAAATACAAATCCCACGATGGGTAAATTATGTCCCAGAGCACAAAGTCGAACTACACGGCTTTTGTGACGCCTCTGAAAAGGCGTATTGCGCCACTATATATGTTCGCACACAAAGTGACAAGGCGACTACAAGCCACTTACTAGTTGCAAAAGCAAAAGTGGCTCCTCTAAAAACCATAAGTCTACCACGACTAGAACTATGTGGTGCATTACTACTTGCCAAACTAGCATCCATAGTGCAAACGCAACTGAATATGGCGAAAAATAAATTATATCTCTGGTCCGATTCCGAGATTGTATTAGCTTGGTTGGAAAAACCACCACATGCATGGAAGACATATATCTCCAATCGAACGTCTCAAATTCTTGACCTGGTGGGATCAGCTACTTGGCGACACGTAGCCAGTGCTGACAATCCTGCTGATCTAGGTACAAGAGGGTGCAAACCTCTGCACCTTGCCACCACCACCCTCTGGTGGAATGGCCCCCGATGGTTAACAGAATCTCCCGATTCTTGGCCACAATCGCCCATGCGCAACATTATTGCCCCAGAGAGTCGAAAGATCGACTCCTTTCACACAACATTGGATGATACTGACATCCTTGAGAGATTTTCATCTTACCCCCGAGCCCTCAGGGTAATCGCTTACATGTTCAAATTCATCGAGCGACTCAAACTTCGAATTAAGGGAATACGCACCATATATCCCCAAGGCGATACAGTGACGCACCTAGACTTACAAAAAGCAAAGGTCGCTCTTATCGCATCTACTCAAGCGCGCTACTTCAGCCAAGAGATATCGTTACTAAGAGAATCGAAGCCAATTGACAAAAAGAGCTCACTCTTAGTACTAAACCCATTCATAGATACGAAGAGTCTACTTCGTGCAAATGGTCGGCTTGCCAATTCAAGCCTAACGTATAACGAACGTCATCCCATTGTTATACCAGAGAGATCGCAACTTGCCACATTATATCTCAATTATGTCCACGTACTATTATTACATGCAGAACACCGCCTCATGCAGCAAATAGTCCGCCAAGAGTTTTATATCCCAAGACTCAAGCCAAAGATAAAGAAATGCATTTTTTCGTGCAAGATTTGCACTATGCATAAACAAAAGATGCGAACACAGATTATGGCAGCACTTCCACCGGAACGCTGCAACTTTGCTCTGCCCTTCACTATCACAGGTGTTGATTTTGCTGGGCCTTTTCAAATAAAGGCGTCCATGCTAAGGTCTCCCACAATGATGAAAGGCTACGTGGCTGTCTTTGTCTGTTTTACGACAAAAGCAGTACACCTCGAGCTATGTAGTAATCTGACAAAAGAGGCTTTCCTCGCGGCATTTGCTCGCTTCGTCGGACGACGTGGTTTTCCGTCAAAGCTCATGAGCGACAACGGCAAGACATTTATAGGTGCTCAAAGAGCCACCGAAAAACAGTTTGTGGACTTCATCAAACAAGTTTCCCCTGAGATTGTACAAAGGTACGCTCCCCAGGGCATTAACTGGCAGTTCATCCCTCCAAGCGCTCCTCATATGGGTGGTTTATGGGAATCAGCGGTAAAAAGCTTTAAATCCCACTTTAAAAAAGTAGCTGGAAACTACAAATTTAACTTCGAAGAATTCACAACATTATTAATTCGTATTGAAGCCGTTCTCAATTCACGGCCATTGACGACACTCTCGCAAGATCCCTCAGATCTAACAGCTCTTACACCAGGGCACTTTCTCAAAGGAGCACCCATTCTGGCCATACCTGAGCCAGGCGTGGAGTCGCTATCCTTACTAAACAGATGGGAAAGAATTAAAATTCTCCATCATAATTTCAGCCGCCGATGGAAAGAGGAGTATATAAAGGACCTTCACAAAAGGTACCGCTGGAAAACTCCCGAAAAGGCGCCAAAGCTTGGAGACTTTGTCCTAATACACGATGATTGTCTCCCCCCTACAGAATGGCGGCTTGGTCGCATAGAGAAGCTTCATCACGGCTCCGACGGTCATATCCGAGTAGTTGACCTCCGTACGCAAAATGGAACGCTGACCAGACCGCTCGTTAAACTGTGCTTCCTACCAACCGCAGATAATAGCGAAAATGCGCGTAATGAACAATCCGTACAATCCGTACAATAATACCGACACGCAGAAAACGAAACATCCGTTAATAACTAAAACCGAAATCAATCGCGCATATGATAATTCAAAAAGATATTGAAAAATAATGGGTAGATTAGTAAACTCTGACAAACCAAATAAAGTTGGTTACAAATCGCACAATTTCATAATATAAAGAAATGAGTTGCAATTAACACGACTTTCTCTCCATACAGGCAAACATGGATGCAGAAAACACGGCCACTCCAACGCCAACACTGCGATCGGCCATCAGTGTGCCCCGTCCTGGGGTTGTTCCAACAGCGGCGCCCCGTACAGTCACCGCAACCGCACCGTCAACTGCAGCTCGTAATGGCACACGAGCACCAGTACCCACACCGTCACCACCAGCGGAGCCGCATCGCATACGATGCCCCCTTTGTCGCCGCCCCCATCGACTGCAACACTGTGGGCTCTTCAAGGGCATGTCACCCATCCAGCGGCAGCAGGTAGCACAGGCGCATGGGCATTGCAACAATTGTTTGGCACACACGCACGCGACTGAGGACTGTGACTCTGGGGCATTGTGCCAAATGTGTGGCCGGCAGCATCACACGCTGCTCCACCGCACCCCAAGACGTGAAGTTGGTCGGCCACCTGCCACTCGCAGACCGCAGCAACACAGCCGTGTGGCACGACGTCGAAGACCGCCACCACCTCCTGCGTCCAGTCAATGGCGTCCGCGAAACGCAGTACCCATCAGGCGCCATCGTCAAAGACCACACTACCGGCGCACATCCGGGCTCAGCAACGTTGTGGCAACGTTGCAGCAGCTTCAGCGACTGCTAGGCTGAACATTCGCCTAGGGGGGCCGGGATGGCTAAATGAGTTATGCTTCCCGCCCTGACGCGCCACTACACCACACAGCACATCACTCACAAGCAACACTGGCACATACACCACACCTGAAGACAGCAGATTTCCCACACACCACACATCCATTGGAAGCAGCAGAAAACACCACACACACACACCAATACACGCAGCTGCTAATCCACCACCGCCCAACGAGCAAAAACCCTTGTCAAGGAAGAAGCCGCCTTTTTTCGATCGCGATTTTCGAGCAACACACATCGGCGCACGTTTCTAAATTGGTGATACTTTTCGGCACGCAGCTCCACAGATTTATATATACATTTTTTTTCGTCATCTTCGGCGCGCAACTCAACCACCGTTCCAGCATCTGGAGATCCTCAGTGCGCAGCAGCGGAACCCACTAATTAATTGCGAGTGTTCTTCTGTGGAATTCTATAATACATCCGTAAAACTTCCATTGGTATCCGACCAGGGAGTCCACAAATTTTAATACATTTTGTCACATTCATTTTCTATTATTGTCACGCTTCCACTGGTATCCGACCAGGGAGATTTTTATTATAACGTTTCTATCCTCCAATAAAACTGCGATTCATCTTGAAGTGAAAAAAAAAAAAGAATATATATTTAGTTCTCAAAGGCGTGGGTAGCAGAAGT
>JBAWJQ010002606.1:0-93750 GCA_037783105.1 Bactrocera zonata | reverse complement strand
ACTACTTGAAAAGTTCTCTAAAAAGTATAAATATGAACCAAAACCAAAATTTTGTAAAGAATCCTCTGTATTTATGAAGGGTAGGGGTTGTAACGCTTTCTCTTTTTCTTTATTTATATGTAATATTGTACAAGGGAAATTGCATTTAAATACTCTTAGTATTTATAGTCTTTAATTGTTTTACAAATCCAGACTATTGGATGGATCCAAAAGTAAGCTTCATAAACAAAACCAATTAATTATATACAGTGGGGAGCAAATGTACGATAAATTTCATTTACAAGTAATTTTGACAGTTTTGTACCAATGCATAAGTATGCCATGAAAGTCCCGCTATATTTATCGGAATGGCTGGGTTAGGTAATTCAATCGAAGTTCTGAGCGGATACGGAATTAACAATTTATATTAGTAACGTTTTGTCTGTCGTGGCGATTACTAACAATTTTTCCAGGGATTTTTTGTGAACCAAAAAAAAAATGCGAAAGTTACTGCGAGACGTCGCAGACAATATTATTGTTTTAATTAAAAACGGCTACTCAGCTAAGAAAATTGCGGAAAAGTAAAATATAAGTCGACAAACGGTAATAAATGTGAAAGAAAAAATATTGTCCAAGTTGTAAACGCTGGAGGCCGCACGCGGAAGCTTACCGATGGTGATGCCCGTGCTGTTGAGTGATTATTGCGCAAAAATTAATGTGGGACTCCTCGAGAAGCTGCTGCTAAGTTAGAACTTCAAGCGAGTACATGGACAGTTTGACGCTCTTTAAATAAAATTGGTATGGTTGCTGCGGTTAAACAAAAAAAGGCTGCTTTATCTGAGAGAAATGTTAAAGCTAGACTTAATTTTTGCCGAGAACGGAAAGATTGGACAATTGAGGACTGGAAAAGGGTTATATGGTCAGATGAGACGAAAATTAATAGGTATCTATCCGATGGTAAGGCATATTTTTGGCATCGTCCGCAAGAAAAGTTTCATCGTGGACAGGTAAAGCAAACTGTCAAATTCGTTGGCGGAAATTTTATGATATGGGGTTGCTTCACTTGGTGGCATATTGGTTTTTTGTTTAGAATAAGTGGAATAATGAATAAGGAAACATATCTGCATATTCTAAATTCAAAGTTGCCTGACTTCGTGGACGAATGTGCCTATCCAGCGGAGGAAATAATTTTCCAAAAAGATGGCGGCCCGAAACATAAGGCGAAAAATGTCCAACAATGGCTCCAAAACCAAAGTTTTAAAACTTTCAAATGGCCACTACAAAGTCCCGACCTTAACTCGATAGAAAATCTGTGGGCATACAACAAGCAGCAGCTGGCTAAGTATCGAAATCCGCCTTCCAACATGGACGAAGTGTAGAGTCGGGTAAAGACGGAGTGGAGAAATATACCCCACTCAATTATTGAAAACTTGGTTGAAAGTATGCCCAGACGCATAAAAAGCGTAATAAAAAATAAAGGTCTATGGACAAAGTACTAAGCCCTGTAAAGAACTTAGGTCTAAGTGTATAAGTGCAAAACTGTTAAAATGACTTGTAAATGGGATTTATCGTACAATTTCGTTCAAGAATAAATAAAAGCTGTTCTGGTCTCTATTTTTAATAAATTGAATTATTATCTTTATGTTGGAGTACGAATGTTGCCGATACTGCTAGTAGAAAAAAAGTTATAAGGGCCTTTAGTCGCATTCAGTAAACATGTTGACGGTTTTGCTCCCCACTGTAAGTTTGAAGAAATGTATGAGATAAATATACATATATGAGTAAATAAAAATATATTCCATATAGGAAAAGGTCAAGAGTTTTTATTTTGGAACTGTTTGATCTCAAACGGAATGCTCTTGGTAATAATGAGGTGACAATTGCTGCACTAATAGGAACTCCAAACAATCATGGATGGGTTAATTGAATCATCCAATATTTTTCAAATTTCGAATTTAAAAATGCTCTCTCAAACTTTTATTAGTAATAAAAAATATATTTCAAAATATGGTTTTTATTTAATTGAATGCTTTTTAAATATACCTACAACGTATGGAGATAAATTTGAAATGGTCAGTGTTTTTGTTATCATTGATATAAGGAAATAAATAGAAACCACAAACCTTGGGAAAGAGTTGTCGGAAAACAGAGAAAAGTAGATATGGAATTGTAAATATATATATTAAATATCAATATCAGGCTTCACCTAAGAATAATTTGAATACGTATTATAGAGTTGCCAGCTGCTTTTGATATTATTGTGTTGTGACTTTTTTCTTTTCCATTTTTTACTCCCTAGATGGTATGTGTGGCCTTCAGAGGAGCCGATGTAAAAATACGACGAAGGAATGACACTCATTTTTAGATGAAATTTCATATCTTGGAACCCTAGCAACCGATTTGGATTTGATTTAGTGCGCGGCATTCTTCTATACGTAGGTTGCTATATATATTTCATGACTAGGCAACACTAAGTGTTGCCAAGTGCAATCTGACATAACCATTGGAAAGTTTGACATTTTTTAGCATAACATCACTCAGAACGTTTTGTCATTTAATCGTGAATTGTTTTATTTACAGGGAATTAAAAACTCATCTCGGCCAAAAAATGGAATTAACTCGTGAACATTTTCGTGCGATCATTTTTCACAACTTTCGACGTGGATTATCACGACAAGAGTGCATCGATGAACTAAAATCTTTGAATCACCATCCTATAGCACTGTGAAAAACTATTACAACGAATTCAATCGTGGCCAACGCTCGCTCAAAGATGAATTCCGTGAAGGTCGTCCAAAAACAGCCGTTGTACCAGAAAACATCGATGCCGTACGTGAACTGATAATGCAAGACCGTCATGTAACATACCTTCAGATAGAGGCATGCCTACGCATTTCTCCAACCAGCATACATTCGATATTGCATGAACACCTGGCCATAAAAAAGGTTTGTTCTCGTTGGATCCCGCACAATTTGACAATCGCTTAAAAAAAGGCTCGTGTGGATTGGTGTAAAGAAATGCTGAAAAAATACGATGGCGGTGCTTCAAAAGACGTTTATAAGATCATCACAGGTGACGAATCATGGATCTATGCGTGTGAGCCCGAAACAAAACAGCAATCGACCGTGTGGGTCTTCCAAGAAATTTAGTAAATGACATGTTTTTAATCAAAAATATTAAAAATTAAAAACAAAACACATTCAGCTATAGATAAATCAGTTGAAAGAAAGCTTTACAAAATGAGCTCGAAGAGACTGACATACGATGAAAAATTTTTTTTTTTTTTTTAAATTAATTTCATTTACACTATATTTGAAAATATTATTTTATTTTATTTTTCATTTTATTTTGTTTTATTTTATTTCATTTTATTTTGTTTTATTTCATTTTATTATATTTCATTTCATTTTGTTTTATTTCATTTTATTTTATTTTATTTTATTTTATTTTATTTTATTTTATTTTAATTGAAGCACGAAGTGAATCATTTTAAAAATAATAAAATCATCCGCTTTTGTATAAGCACAGAAAAGCTAATTTGTGTTTTACTCATTAAAAGCAATAAATTAAAGACTATGATCCTGAAAAGATAATATAGTTTAAGTAAACTAAACTATTACCAAAAACATTAAAAAAAATTGAAGAAAATCCCGAATGAACGAAAAAGCCCGAAAAAATAATTTAAGAAAGTATAGTAGTAAGGTTTGCGTGAACAAATACGTTTACTACTCATATAAAAAAATATTAATTCCGTTTGATTCTTGCACTTTCCGGTACACAAATCAAGAAACAATAATTACAACAGAATAAAACTTTGTACCAATAATTCCTTCAAAATATGTCACCATATGACTCAATTTATGCAAAGAGTTCGATTCTCGATGACCAATTGAAACGCGAATTATTCATTGGCCACCAAATTCAGCAAAATAATGAAGATCTTTGAAGTGCTTTAAAAAGACATTATAAGCGTCCTTTGGAACTCTAGATGGAACTTAATGGAAAGTCTGTTGCCAATAAAAATCTTTGAAAAGTAAATAAAATTAATTTCAAACCACCTTGACCAGAGCATGCGGCGTCCCTCTACTGAACCTTTTGAACTTGGACATATAGCTACCACAACAGCTAAAAATACTAAAGATTTTATATTGTTTAATATAAAAATACTTTTAGTTGCCAAAACAGCACTCCAAGTCTACTTAATATACCCCACAATCAGGTATTTCGTGAGCACTGAAGAAATAAATCTTCGCATTATTCTCAATGAAAATAAAACGATCTTTCATAGCATGAACGTTGATATGTTGTACAGATGTTAATGTTTGGTGTGAATGACAATATGTCCACAAGTGCATACCTTCTTTAACGTCGGACATATGCAAACTTGTGAGATGTCATTATTAACAAATGGAACAGACATATCATATAACTGTGAAGTCAACATTATGCCAATGCAAGAATTTTGGTTGCAGCTCTTTTCACCTAACTCATATTTATGTTCAATGCCATTAAAGATAGATGCCAAAACAAACTGCAATGTTAGTGATAAAACTATCATCTTAGATAGAGAAGGTAACAGGAGAGCGTAAATCTTTGGGCATACAATTTGAAAAGTTACGCAATTGAATTCGATATACCGGGAACTAACCTGGCAAGACATCTTCTTCCCCTTAAACATTTCTAGAAATCAAATTTTTGGCAGTTTTTTGAATTTTATTAAAAAAAAAAACCAAAAATATTTTTACTATCCATTTTTATGGTGTTTTTATTGATATCTTAAGAATACAGAAGAAAAGTAATACAAAAAAATATTAAAAATTAAATTAAAAAGGGGGGTTGTGTGGGGGTGGGACAGAGAGGTGTAAAAAAAATGGCACATCCTGGTGACATTGATCCTGACTCTCCTGGTGGTCTGAAAAAAAAATCAAAAGAAATTCTTAATCAGTAAGGATGCTATTATAGTCCGGGAACACGAAAAAATTTTTTTTTGGAAAAATGGCGACTGGCTAAAAATAAAAATAATTTTTTACGCTTTTTTTTCGGAAATTCCTGAATTTTTTTTAAATATTAAAAACAAAAATTTTGACACGATGGTGGTGGGAACGATAAAGTATTATATAAAGAAGGTTCACACAAAATTTCTAGTAAATCGGTTGTATAGAACTTGAGATAATGCCGGTATCGTGTGGAAAAAAGTAGTTTCGAGAAAAACGCATTTAAAATTTAGGAGACAATTCAAGTGAACACGGCACAAAATCGGCTGTATCTCAGAAAATAAGTCGAATTTTGAAAAATCCTTGCAAGGTCATATTTTCGAAAGTCTAAACTTTAAATGTATGAAAAAAAATCGAATTTTTCAAAATTTTAGAGTAGAATACCCCCTTAAACTAAGAAGAACCATACAGCCATTCAAAACACCTGACATCTCGCAATCAATTGTCATTTGGCAATTTCCATAGGACTAGAATAGCTACTAATATTATCCCATCATCGTAATAATGGTACTACGACGCATCTATAATTCAGCAAGGTACGTATATCCAGTAAGACATATCTTTAGAAATTAATTATTAAAACTAAAATTATAATAAAATTTTTAAATTGTTGTCGATAATAAACACCTTGTATAAAAAAAACTATTACGAACTTGACCCGCCAATATTGTAGAGAAAAATGTTATTAAAATGCCCAAGATTTATAAATACTTGAATTGTAAACACTTCAACGTGGGCAATATGTTCATATTTCTGAACAGAAAGAATCCTAATATAAAAGGGATGGCCGTTCGTCTGAGTAATCGATTTATTTTGCTGTAATATTATAATATTATTATACAATAATATTAATTTTAAATATTACATATGTATGAAATTTTCACATAATTTGTTAAATATAATATATTTATAATTCCAAGACCAATCTTCATTTATTGTCGTTTTTTGTCAATAGATGCCCCCAATCACGTTGTGTCGTACCAAAATTAAATTCGGGGAAATTGAAAAAAAGTTGCAGCTGTTCATAAATGAGTGAAAATAGTGAGGAAATTCGCTATATTTTGAAATTCTAGAATGAAAAAGGAAAGAAGGCCCCGCAAAGCCACCAATAAAATTTGTGAAGTTTACGGAGATGATCCTGTATCAGTTCGCATTGCACAACAATGGTTCACTCGCTCCCGTTCTGCAAATTTCGATGTGAAAGATGCACCTTGCTCTAGTCGACCTATCGTTGAAAAAGTCGATGAAATTATGGAAAAGATTGACCAGGAACTTAACATTCATCATTAAACGGTTTTGTATCATTTTAAAATGGCTACCTTTTTTATGGGATAAGAAAGGAATCATCCACTATGAACTGCCTCAGCCTGATCGAATTATTGATTCCACATTTTACTGTCAACAACTGGTGAGATTGAAGCGAGCATTCGAAAAAAAAGTTCAGAACTGATCAACAGAAAAGGCTTCGCTTTCTATCAGAACAATGCTAGACCAAACACATCTTTGATAACTTGGCAAAAACTGGGAGAGCTTGGCTCTGAAGTTCTTTAATGCATCCTCTATATGACTTTGACCTTGCACGATCGAACTAACATTTGTTTCGGTCAATGCAGAACTTCCTTAATGGAGTAAAGTTGGCTTCAATACATAGGTTGCTATATATATTTCTGGACTAGGCAACACTAAGTGTTGCCAGGTACAATCTGACATTTCCATTGGAAAGTTTGACAGGTACAATCTGACATTTCCATTGGAAAGTTTGACATTTTTTAGCATAAAATCACTCAGAAGGTTTTGTCAACGTTCTGCCGTTGTGCCAGAAAACATCGATGCCGTACGTGAACTGATAATGCAAGACCGTCACGTAACATACCTTCAGATAGAGGCATACCTATGCATTTCTCCCACCAGCATACATTCGATATTGCATGAACACCTGGCCGTGAAAAAGGCTTGTTCTCGTTGGATCCCGCACAATTTGACAATCGCTCAAAAAAAGGCTCGTGTGGATTGGTGTAAAAAAATGCTGAAAAAATACGATCGCGGTGCTTCAAAAGACGTTTATAAGATCGTCACAGGTGACAAATCATGGATCTATGCGTATGAGCCCGAAACAAAACAGCAATCGACCGTGTGGGTCTTCCAAGCCGAGCCAAATCCAACGAAAAAAAACATTTTCGTTGATAAATATGCCTATTTTCATTATTAGACCAGAAATATATATAGCAGCCCTCGTAGAAGCATGTGAAAATTAGCAGTCGCAGTTTTTCGCCGAGAAACCAGAAAAGTTTTACACTGATGGAATAATGTCTCTTGCGGAAAAATGGCAAAAGTGGACTACCAAAATGGGACATATTTGGTTCATTAAATTTCACTATTAATATAAAAAAAAATAAGTTGAAGATTAGAAATACGAAAAGACTTCTTCGAATACCCAATATTTTTTGCTTACTTTTCTTGGCTGAAGTAACTTCTTCATTAAAATACAATTTCTGGGCATGATTAAAGCTCTCTATGATATATATGTACACATTGAGGCTACTATAAGAGCTTTTATGTTTTCTTTGTTTATTTTTTCTTTATATATACTTTTTTTTTATTTTTTTCTTTGAAAATGCCTAACGCTTGAGTTCTTCTATTTATTTACTTTACACAAGATTTATGCAGTTCACTTATCAAAAGTTTTCATAAATATGCAAATTTTTACGAGAAAATATATGTGACATGCTTTTAAATATGTAATTTATATGCTCAATGCGAAAAAGGTAAAAGGGATAAGTGCAGCTGTCACAAAAAGTCGGGATTTATATACATATATGCCTATGTAATAACAAAGAAAATAGAGATGAGTGATCGTTACGAAACCGAAACTAAATTATGCGGTTGGACTACCGTGAATTTCCAGGGAAAACTATGAGGCAAAGAAATCGTAATCTATATGTACTTATGCTATATATATTTATGGTATAGTTCCAATTACCGAATGTGCCACACAAACAAAAGAAATCAGTCTTCTCGATTCATATAGGCACCTTTTGTGTCGGCCAACATACGAGGATGAGCAGAAACGAGGTTGTGGCAGCAAAAAGAGTTAAGCACGGTGGTTTAATATGGCACGCTTTGCGCTTTTGTGTTTCTAGCTCCCACACTTACAGCCGCGCCAAAAGCCCAAGCGGAAATGTCAAAGCGAGTGAAGATGATTCAGCTCAGAGCAGAAGGCGAGAAAAAAGCTGAAAAGCAAACTCAACAACTTTTTTTAAACAGCACTGGACAGGTTGTGCACTGCCTAAGCAAAACTACATGCTGGCATGCACATAAGCACTAGACACGTTGGAGAACAACAAAAACAACAACATTACGCTGCCTTTACTTGACATGAGCTTTTGTAATTTTCTTATCTGCCGAGGCGGCGTCAGGTGAGATTGTGCGCCGAAGGCTACGGCGAAGGTAAAAATGTAAAATGCCAACAGCAACAACAACAACAATAGAAAAAACTACAAAACCAAGCCTTTTCGCGTAAAAAGGCTGTAGCGCACCAGCTTTGCAAGCTTGTGTCGGTGTGTGTTTTTTGAATTTTAACCTAAACGCACTCACACATGTATATATATACATATGCGTACATGTGTAGCTATATTTACAGTTAGAGTTTGTTTGTTCGTACGCTAAGGCGCACAGATTAATGACAAACGAAAATGTCTGCGTTGGCACTTTGGCAGCGCGAAACTTTTGCCATTGTTGTTGTCGGTTGTTGTTGGCGCTGCATAACGGTGTGCTATCAGTCACATATATCAGTGAATGTGTGTGTGTTTTCTATTTGTGTGACGGTGTGCGCACACACTTCTGTTATCCTCTTAATCACATGAAAAACTTAGACTCACGCACACCAGCGCAGTTTTTAATATTGCCACGCATGAATGCACAAATAAAGATGTACGCAGCTCTCGGTGTTTGTCGCCTTCCCTTAAATCGCATTTATTTCGCTTTTTGCAGTGTTTCAACTATTCCACGCGTACCTTGATGACTGTTTTTTGCTATTTGTGGCACGTGTGCGCCTATTATGCCGTTTCGGTCAGCGGGGAGTTGATTTCACTATTATTATAATATTTTCCATTGACTTTATGTGCGTCGATGTGTGCGTGTGTGCGCCTAGTTGATGGCAGCAGTAATTCATAGCATCATTTATCTAAACGAATTCGTTATGAGAGAGAGCACCGCCAATATTTCAGCTAACCGTGGAAGGTAGAGAGCAGTGACAACTGTATATATTGAGTTATCGAAGTATAAAGTTGGTGGCCACTAAAATGGAAACCAAAAACAAATATAAATTTTACAATTATATCGATGCTTACAGTTACTGAACATTAAATTGGAAACAACAGCAGCGAAGTCGATGGATTGAAAATTGCTATAAGTATAAAACTGACAGTTAAATTGGAAATGTTAAGGGACAGCTTTGCAAGCTTGTGTCGGTGTGTGTTTTTTGAATTTTAACCTAAACGCACTCACACATGTATATATATACATATGCGTACATGTGTAGCTATATTTACAGTTAGAGTTTGTTTGTTCGTACGCTAAGGCGCACAGATTAATGACAAACGAAAATGTCTGCGTTGGCACTTTGGCAGCGCGAAACTTTTGCCATTGTTGTTGTCGGTTGTTGTTGGCGCTGCATAACGGTGTGCTATCAGTCACATATATCAGTGAATGTGTGTGTGTTTTCTATTTGTGTGACGGTGTGCGCACACACTTCTGTTATCCTCTTAATCACATGAAAAACTTAGACTCACGCACACCAGCGCAGTTTTTAATATTGCCACGCATGAATGCACAAATAAAGATGTACGCAGCTCTCGGTGTTTGTCGCCTTCCCTTAAATCGCATTTATTTCGCTTTTTGCAGTGTTTCAACTATTCCACGCGTACCTTGATGACTGTTTTTTGCTATTTGTGGCACGTGTGCGCCTATTATGCCGTTTCGGTCAGCGGGGGGAGTTGATTTCACTATTATTATAATATTTTCCATTGACTTTATGTGCGTCGATGTGTGCGTGTGTGCGCCTAGTTGATGGCAGCAGTAATTCATAGCATCATTTATCTAAACGAATTCGTTATGAGAGAGAGCACCGCCAATATTTCAGCTAACCGTGGAAGGTAGAGAGCAGTGACAACTGTATATATTGAGTTATCGAAGTATAAAGTTGGTGGCCACTAAAATGGAAACCAAAAACAAATATAAATTTTACAATTATATCGATGCTTACAGTTACTGAACATTAAATTGGAAACAACAGCAGCGAAGTCGATGGATTGAAAATTGCTATAAGTATAAAACTGACAGTTAAATTGGAAATGTTAAGGGACACACCTACTACTATATTATAAAGTTTCGAAAAAAAAAATCTCTTATTTTATTTTTTGCATATTTCGATAGCATTTACCTTTAAAATTATCATATTAAAATTTTTAATCGATATATAGAATTGTTTTCGAGTTAAAGCTTTCTTACGTGCAGCCGCTCTGTTTAATCAGCTCTATTCAGCTGACCTTTAAAGTGATTTTTTCGAAAAATCATTCTCTAAATTTGTTTCAGTGATTAATAGGAGACAAATGTTAAGTTCACTATTAATTTTTTTGCATCTTTTCGATATTGTTCTTCGTACAACTTGCCAGTTTTTTCATTTATTCAAAAATCGTATTTTGGCAAACCAAAAAACCAAAAAACCAAAACCAAAAAACCAAAACTTTGGAGTAAACGTTGACTTCGTTTTAAAAAAAGTTTTACACTCTTATAAATAAGTTTGTAAATTTTTGAATTTGGATCCTAACTTCAAGAATTAGAAGCTATTTAAAAAGTTCGCAATCGATAATTGCGATAAAAATCTATATATCGATTATATTTAAGACAAATTGTTCAGTAACTTATTTAATTTTGATATTGTTATAATTTTTTTTTCAGTAATTATAAACAAAACCGTTGTCGTGAACCGATAACAAGATTAGATCGATAATTTTTAAGCACTTTTAAATAGGTAGTATTAAAAGACCTGAATTTATGTTTAAAATAAATTACAAATCGCTTTTTGATTAAAACAAAATATTTATTGGAAATCGATAAAAAAAGTATCGATTATTATAAAAAGGTAGTGTTAAAAGAGCCTAAAATAATCTTTAAAACAAAATTCAAACTGCATTTAGATTTTAACAAAAAAGTTGACGGAAATCGATAAAATATTTTATCGATTATTTTTAAACACTTGTAAATATGTAGTACTAAAAGACCATAATATTGTTTTTAAATAAATTACAAATCTCATTTATATTTTAACAAAATAGTTATTGGAAATCGATAACAAAATTGTATCGATTATTCTTAAACACTTATAAAAAGGAAATATTAAAAGCGCCTGAAATTGTGCTTAGAATAAATAACAAACCACATTTCAGTCTCGTTAGAGAAATAACGTCAAATCTACGCCAATAAATAAGAAGAAGAAGTTGTATAAAAGCAAATTATGATAAAACGACAATTTTGTAAATTATAAAATAATTCTTGTATTTTATTTTACCTGCTTTTTACTTCTGTTGTTAAATTAGTTTCATTTATTTGTAAGGAATATAAGCAAATATGAAACTATCGATTTGTGATTGTTTTTTGTCATGAAATATATCGAAATATCGATTTTTTGATTAAAATCAATTATATTTACAATGCTTTAGATCAAAACAATTTCTGTACAAAAATAACGCTTTGCAATCTTTCAGTATTTGAGGACAAACTATCGATATTTTTCTTTTAATCGATAACTTTTAAAATATTTTGGAACAAAAAAATCTGATTGAAATTACATAGTCTAATTTTTTTCGTACAAGAGAAAAAATTTTCGAAAGTTTGATATTTGTCTCTTAATCGATAATTTTTACAATATTTCAGATCAACGCAATTTCGGTAAAAGAATTGTATATAGTTTTTTTCATATTTGAGTAAAAAATATTGATATTTTTCTGATCCATAAATTTTAAAATATTTTAGAACAAAACATTTTTGATTGAAGGAATTGTATGTAATTTCTTTCGTACGTGAGAAAAAATATTGAAATATTTGTATTATATTCCCGAGGAAGACTACTACCAAGGATGACCACCATATTAAGCGGATTAGTATTGAGGACAGATTTAAAAGAGGGAAAGACATGAGAAGCGAAGTTCAGGAAATAAATGGAACCGAGATCAGCACGCGAACAGTACGACGGCGCCTCCAAGAAGCCAGACTAAGTGCCTGTCGACCTGCCAAAAAACCAATATTGACGGTAAAAATGCGACTAAAACTCCTCCAACTGGCGAAACTGCACGAAACCTGGACCAAGAAAGATTTAAGAAAAGTTATATTTTCTGATGAGTCCAAAATTAACATTTTCCGTTCAGACGGAATGTCATACATTCGCAGAAGAGTTGGTGAACTTTTCAGTAATGAGCGTGTCAAACGTACCGTCAGGCAGGAGGGAAGTTGGATGATCTGGTGGTGTTTTTCCTATCAAGGTGTTGGACATTTGACCTTGATTGATGGAATTTTTACGCCATTATATGCCAACAGATCTTACAGGAAAACCTGGCCCCTTCAATTAAAGAGCATTTTTCCTATATGGACAAAATAATTTTTCAGGATGATTCTACGCCATGCCATCGAGCCAAATCGGTAAGTAACATTTTTTTATATTGCATAACCTTATTAACATTTCATTTCTCTAAAGACATGGTTAATACACATTTTAATTTTTTTCAGTTTTTTTCAGATAAAAAAATATTTAGCAGATGTTTTATCAATGTACTGGCCTGGGAACAGTCCTGATATAAACCCCGTAGAAAACCTTTGGAACACTATGAAATCGAGGATAACCAAGAAGAGATTTGGATATTGCCAGACCTTGACCGAATAATTGAAGATATTTGTTATAACGGTATACCGGCACACATTTTACAGTCGTTAGTTGATTCCATGCCCGAACGAATAAAAACCGTGAAAAAAAAACGAAGGAGGCGCCACGAAATATTGAATGAAAACATTTTTATGTCTCTATTATTATTACAAATTTATTTTAAAAAAATCGAGTTTTTATTGTATCGCGTTTAGTTTTGAAAACATTTCTTATAAGTATCGCAGCAGAAATTGAAATATCGGAAATGTTTTGTTTCGGCTTCTAATAAAAAATAGAAATATTTATTTTGAATTGAATTATATATTTTTGTTTTGAATACTTATATGGATCAAGTTTCATGAAATTTTTTTTTTATAAAAGTCTTTATTTTTAAATAAAATCAAATAATCACACATTTCTTAGGTGTCCTCTTTTTTTTGATCGCTACTGTATTTTAGATCACTTGCGGTAAAAATAATTGTATGTACATTTTTTCCTACTTGAGGAAAAATATCGATATTTTTCTCATAATCGATCATTTTTATAATATTTATTTTTTTTTTATCCCTACTATTGTGCAAGTTATTTCTTTTTTTTTTTTTTGAGTAATTAAAAAAATTCCCATATCTGTTTACTGTGTTTAGGGCGCATTTTATTGATACCAAAACAATATAAAATGTTATCTGAATATTGATATTAGTTTTTAATCGATAAAAGTCATCTAAATATCTATATTTGTTTTTAATTGTTAAAAATTATCAAAATATCGATATTTGTTTTTTAATCAATAAAAATATCGAATTATCGAAATGTCGATAACAATTTACTGCAGAATTTGTTTAAAAAGCAAAATATCATTATCAGAATAGTGTCGACCATATAAAAATTGAGATTCATATGAATATAAGGCACATCTACGAACTTAAAGGAGTCTTTCAGGATATTTATTTATAATGAGCTTCTAATTCACACATATACACACGCATAAAATAAAATACTTAAGTAGATGAAATTATATAACATATGTAAACATATACCTAAGCCTCCCTAATATCTGCACACTCACATCCTGGGCCGACAGTAACGGCAACGGCGGCCGCGAAATTTCAAAGAGCTTCACAAATCAGCCAGTGACAACAGTCAAAAGCCATTATGCTACAGATTATATACGATTAAAAGCTTATGCCGTTGTACACTTGTTCACTACTCACTGATTAGCGCTAAATGAAATGTTGCCGGCGAAGTCAAGTGCGCTTAAGGCCACGCAGCAGCTTTAGGCTGAATGCATGAGGCGCTCGCATGACACGCACCCATACTTATATACTCCCACAGCTACTTATAATATAAGAAGCATGACATCACGTAGCATACAGTGACATAGAAGCGAATATGTGCGATTATGTAAGTATATGCGCATAAATTATGCTTTTTCAGGCACTGTAGTTATAAAGTTATTTTGTCAACAGTTCTTGCGCTTAAGATTTATCTTCAGGGCAAATTAATTCACATTTACGGAAGGCATATATTATCATGTCAAATTTTTTTGTTTTTGTTTTTGTCTTGCATTTTTGTTGAGAAAATAAAAGGAACGGACAGAAGAATTGAGGTAATCGAACGACATAAGATTGGCAATTTAAAGAGAGCATTTACAGAGGAGCAGCAGCTGTGGCGTATGAGTAACTTTAAGTATGATGTGATATAAAAATAACAAAAGTTTTTATGTCTATATGATAAACATAATGTCTTAATGATGTGACGTTTTCGTTTATTACTTTTCGTAACTTCATTTCCCTCGATACTTTTGTGATCCGATGCCCAATTGAAGTGAAGTCGTTTGGTCCTGGTGACACTCTCAACTCACTTCCGACTAGCAGTGATCGCCATTCACACAGAGCCATCAACAATATCCCCGATGTAAGCCAATTTCGCTTGAATGACGGTCTGGTGGCCTGAGACAAAAGTTGATAAACTATACAGAACAAAAGACTAACTGAATCGAGTCCAAAATACTTTTTGCTTATAGACTAAAAAATCCACAAATAGACTCACATACTCTGTATAACTTGAGTACCCACTCAATGGAATCAAGAAGTTCCAAGCAAAAATTAAATTAGCTTTACAAGCAACACTTGGAAGAAATGCACTTCCACGCAGCTAATTAAATTTGAATGTGTGTAGTTGTAGGATCTTACCCTAAAGTCGACACAATTGAATGCGAGCACAATAAAATCGCCTTAACCTCAATCAGTCAGCGAAAAAACCCGCGGCTGTGCAGCAAAGTCTGACATTAAGAATAGAATCAGCCGAAAAGCAGCAGCTGGAAGTGAATTAAGCAACAAAAGAGAATTTCAAAAGCGCTTGGTTAGGAGCTTTCACATGCAAATCTATTCTATATTACGCAGACTACGCTTCACTGTGCTTCAATGCGGCTTGTTATAGCTAAAGCAATCTTTTGTTGTAATATATCTGCCACACCACTGTCTGGAAGCAGAAAAAAATCTACAAAGAGCGGCAATAAAGGTGAGCTGAGATTCTGCGCTGCTTCCTATAACTCTAAGGCTTTGCTTTTATATTATTCCGCTTCAATTGAATTTGTTGTTGTGTTCGCTTCTCTAAAATGCGGCTGCTGTGTAAAGGAGGCAAACAAATCGAGCTAAGAAAAGCCGCTGAAATTGAGTAGCGCCAAGGATGCGCTTGGAAGTTTTGCGGCGCCAACGAAAAATAAAAACAAAAAACAGAAAAAGGAATGAGGGAAAAGATGAAGCAGCCACAACGCGCCACCGCAACTGGACTGCAGCTGGTATGTATGTATGTATGCACGTTTGTATATATGTTGGTATATTAGTGCGCAGCTCACAGCTAATGCGATTCTTTGCGCTGCAATTGCTTCACAAAATAAATATTTCCTTTTCCGGTGGCTTTGTGCATAAAAGCAGTGAGCGCAGCAGCTTTGGCCGCTCGTATGAAAAATTGTATTGTAATTTCGTGGGAGAAAAGTGAAAATCTAAGTGAAAAGAAATTGACTAAGAATTTAAAAATAGCAAAATGAGTGTTCTGCCGCAAAAAAAAAAAAAAAACGAAAATGTATAGGGGGAAGGTATACAGGGAAGGTGTGGATAGCGGGAAAGTCAAAGTACGTATTTTCAACATAAAAGCACTGCAGCTGAAAGAAGATATTTGTTGTTTTTCTCTGCAGCGCAAAGCATGAATTCCAAATTTAGCTTTAAACTGAAGTTAAAGGAAAGCCGGGGAATTAATATGCTCTGTAATTTTCTTCGTGAGTCAAGTTAAATTGTTTACGAGTACGTTAAAGGTTAGATCGCCTCAAGCAAGATATGATATCTGCATAGAAAGCGATTCTATAGAGTTTCTTCTTATGGCCTTGACCTAAAGACACTCCATCCCAAGTCTGGTTGTGTCGTTGTTCGAATTAAAGCAGAAAGGAGTAAGAAAGCGGGTAAATGTTATACGCGATTTTCGTATATATTTTAAATAAAATTAGAAGATACGCCAATAAAGAAGAAGAAGGTATTGCCTTAATGACACACTCTGCTAAATAGAACTTCCTACTGATTTTCAGTAAGATTTCTTACATTTTAACGAATAAAAGTCAAGCGGAATCTTGAAAATATTTACAAGTATATTAGGTATATGGGATACTTTGACTTTCTTACGGCTCCTTCTCTACTTCATACCGGCAAGGGAGTCGTGAGTAGGATGAAGTCGTTGGAGGAGAGGGGCAGTGAGCTTCTTCATTGATGGGTTAAAACTTGGGGGAAGAAGATTGGTGGAAGTCTGCTGTTGAGAGATCTCTATCAGCTCCAGTTTCAGACTTACTGACTATTTAATTGCCATTGAAGTAGCAGTAGATTTACTGCTCCGGAGTACAGCCTCCTTTAGAGAAGTCTCCATTCAATCAAATAGCAGAGCAGAGATAAGAGCCTTGAACTCTTTTAGGGCTAGTCGAAGACTGTCTAACATCGGTATCAATAGCATCGAATGTATTTGTGATAAGACGGCCACAGTGGAATCGCAGGAAACTGTAAAGCTGATGAACTGGCAAGACAAGATACCCTAGAGCCGCTATCGGCAGAATGGAAGAGGATCGATGCTCCCTTAATCTCTTGCTACTACTTTTAAATAGCTGGGCTTCGCGAAAGCTTGGTAGTTTGCATGACCTTAAAGTAAAGTTGTTCGACATAGCATTCAGTCCGAGGATATCAACTAAACATACATATAACATCACTCACGAATACTTATTTGGGTATGAAAAAGTTCTATGCAAAGTGAGTGTCACGCGAGCTCATATTTGACCAAAAGCAATGAAAATAATGAGTTGAGGATGGGAAGCAGTATTTGGAGATGTCCAAGCATAATAAATCCGAGTTTTTGCGTCGATTTGTAACAATGGATGAAACATGTCTCCATTATTTCACTCCGTAATTCAATCGACAGTCATCTGAGTGAACTACAGTCAATGAACCCGCTCCAAAACGTGGAAAACCCCAAGAGTCGGCTAGCAAAGTTATGACGTATACATTTTGGGGTGCGCATGAAATAATTTGTTTCGATTACCTAGAAAAAGGAAGGATCATCAGCAGTGACAATGACATAGCGTAATTGGACCATTTGGAGAAGGAAATCATCTAAAAACTGCCACATTTGAAGAAAAAGAAAGTGCGGTTTCAACAAGTGAAACAAGTTAGTGAAAATATACTTTGAATTGCTTCCGAATGCATTGTATTCTCTAGATCTGTGGCCACCAGCGACTATTTCCTATTTTCAGATCTGAAAAGGATGCTTGCTGCGAAAAATTTTTCTTTCAATGAAAATGTGATCGCCAAAATTGAGACTTAATTTGAAGCGAACGATAGATCTTACTAAAAACATGGTTTCAAAAAGTAGGAGAATCGCTATAATCAGTATATTAGCCCTGAAGAGAACAAAACAAGTTTTATCATAGTAGGCCGAGGACTTTTCAATTGACCTGTTACGCACAACAGAAAAATATTTTCATTAAAAAGTCATCACCAAGGCTGGCTTTGCACCTCTTTCTTTATCCACTACCCCTAAGGAGTAGTAGATTGTAACTGAATTTTAGAAATTTTCTTTTTTATGTTTTGAACTATATAATTCTTAAAGGAAAGCAGCGATCTGATAACAGAGAAGAAACAGCTTGAAATTTTTCTTAAAATAGTTCCAGAGTGAGGTTGTACCCGGCAACCTACTTAGAATAATCAAGCGAAAACTAAGCTCAATTTGCGGAAAGTGGGTAAATTTGAGCCGGAATGTTGCTCAGCTCAAAATCGGGGTTTGATAAAGTATGGTCTAAATATCGTAAGTCACAGTCCAGAAGAGCTTTGAGAGAATCCAAAAGTTAGTACTTACAGTCATAGTCAGTAAGCAAAACTTCACTACTTTTTTGTGCATCAAACTTGTGCACAAATCAGTGTACTCTCGAGGAATCTCGAAGCCTTCCAGCACTAGCAATATTCTCCAATAAGTCAATACAGCTTTGAATGTTACAAATTGCTGCCTTTTATTGACACTACTTACATACGAGACAACCATATTCTATTTTACCTAAGACGACGAGCAGAAGATTGAGCTCTATAAGACGTGGTATCAGCTTCACACAGAATTGACTGAGCGTCTTTTTGAAAACGCTGCAAAACGTCTAAGTTTATATTGGCCTCAAACGCAGAAGGTCTAAGTAAACTTCTATATATTTTTTAGCTTAATATATACTCCTTTGATTGAGTAAAGATGGAATTCATTTATGATAATCTCAATATCAGTGGCTTCGGTTGTTTTTCGACGTAGAATTTTAAGCCATAGAAGACAACTTAGGCGTCTTAATCCTAACGAAAGCCAAACTGCAACAAATAAGATGAAGCCTCTTGAAAACTTAGCGCGATAATTTAGATTATTGGTCAAAGTGAACCTGAAAAAGTACAAAAATATTTCGGTATCAGAGGTAACGGTGTCTCCTACTGCTGCTGACACATCATTAACACAAAAAATTAATCTCACTAATGACTTTTTCAAAAAAAAAAAAAAAAAAACAATTTAATTTATAATTAATTCAGTAATTGCTTTCAATGTGGCGTTAATTTTCCGTTTATGTATCTTTATTTTCGATACCCCGCAGGCTTGCCAATGCCACTGACCACCTTTAATTCCAATTCTTAATTAAATAACGGCAATAATTTGCGAAAACGCATAATAACATATGTATGTGGGCGTGCAAACCGTTAATCCCACCTGAAAATCTGTTGAACCTAATATTTACTTCACCAGTTTTTTTCTCTTTCTCGCTCTCATTTTCCATTCGGCATTTATTAACCTTAAGCCCGGCGCTCTGGTCACGTTGCAACATGTTAACAAGGGTTTTGCGGTAGCGGGGATTTGGTAGCTGCTATGTCCTGCCGCGCAGATAATTAAAATAACGCCATTTGCGGTTTTCGCATTTTTTTCATGCAAATCCGGATGATAATGATATTTAATGGAAAATACAGGGTGTTTATAGAGAAAACGTGAAATCGAAAATAAATTTTCATTTTTATTTTATTTATTTAGGGTTGCACATTTTTTTAAATAAAACGTTTTGAAAATTTAGTTTTCAAAATTGAAAATTTGAATTCAAAAATTTAAAATTTAATTCAAAAATATTTTTTTTTTAATTTTTAATCATAAATTTATTAATAATTTTTTTTTTTTTTTTTGATATGGTGAAACTACAAGTTATGTATAAGAATTGGACAATGGAACCCGTCACGCCTACTTTTAGATGATCTACAAATACTCGAGGAGGATGAAGTTCACGAAAGTGAGGAAAGTTCTCTGAATGCCATTCATTTGGGAGTGGCCAAAAATGATTCTTTTACATATGGCTCAAGCAAGTCACGACTTCTGGTCTTAGACCAAGTACCCTCTGGGTAGCCAAAAATCATTCGTTTGAAGGCGAGCTAAAGTAAGAAAGCGAAATATCTCCTACACAGGGTTGTGCTTTGGGTTTGGGACCCGCCACTTAAAAAACCCTACCAATAAAAAGGAAACAAAAGCCTCGGATAAGGGACCCCATTTGGTTGATGTTCTCATTATAGTAATGGCTGACATCACCGCCGGCCGAAATGCGATGGACGGGACAAGGACTGAGACGAATAGGTCCGTGCGTCATTTACCAAGTCCCGTCATTCACTACGGTTGATGAACGTCTAGCCACAATCCACATGAAAGCAGCCTTCTATGAGCGCTTGGAGCGCACCTATGAGAGCTGCTCCCGTCACGACGTGCTTGGCGACTTTAACGCCAGGATGGGCTTTGGAACAACAGTCCGAAAATTCAGCCTCCATGAGAAAACAAATGGGTTGAGGATGATCGACTTCGCCGGGGCCCAAAATATGATTATCTGTAGAGCTAAATTCCAGTATAGAAAATTTCACCAATCTACCTGGCTGTCTCCGGATCGAAAAACCACCAGCCAGTTCGATCATATTGTGATAGACGGAAGACACGTCTCCAGTGTTTTAGATGTGCGTGTGCTCCGAGGTCCTAACATCGACTCGGAGCACTATCTTGTTGCAGCCAAGATTCGCAACCGCTTCTGTGCAGCAAAAAGCGCACGTCAACAAACACAAGGAAGGTTCGACGTCGAAGAGCTGCAATCAACAAATAGCCGAACGAATTTCAACTCGACTCGCACTCCTGCTCTCTGAGAGCATTCATCAGCAACACTGCAGCTCTGAAAGTATTCTATGCAGTATCCGTCGGAGGTAGCAAAGGAAGAGAAGACCTCCTTTCCGTTGCAAAAAACCAGGTGGAGAAGGACTTGGCTTCGCTTGGAGTCTCCATTTGGCGCCACGTAACGAAAAGAAGAAACGACTGGCGCGCTGTTGTTAACTCGGCTATAATCGCGTAAGCGGTGTCTACGCCAGTAAAGAAGAATAATGTTGCACAACCTGTCAGATATATTGGTTAAATTACTTAGCATCCTGTTAATTGGTTTGGCGCTAAAAGCGACCAAAATCGGTTCTGTGCTTTCCCTGCCCCACTCTTATGGGTAATGTAATGTATTTTCGCATTTTCGGTGTATTTTATGCTGCAAATTTGGGTTACTAAGTATTTAAGTAATTTGCCAAAACACCCTGTAATTACTTGTACAATAATGTTCAACGCGTCCAACAGGTCGTATACGCAACACAATACTTTGTCCAGTTTACATTGACTTAAAAGTGACCGAACACATTAGCACTTTGTGGGATAATAATTATTACAAAAGAAATATAAAAACATAAATATTATGAATAATATACACACATATACCCACACACGCATACGAAGTTAGTGGTTTTGAGGACAATGGAAAAGCAAGCGGAGAACCAGAATTTCTTTACAATATACTTTTATGTACTGCTAGTATATATAGTAAATATATAAAATACTTATTTTTATTATACTTTGATTTAGAGTTGCCAGATAGCCAAAAAATCAAATGTTTTAAAATTTATTACAAATGATTTCGGTATAGCTGTATGCAAATCGGAGTGTTGGTAACTCCGATTGCAAATTTAGATGATTTTAAAATGAAAAAAGAAAAATGGAAAATTTTATATTTAGCATTTTTTTGATAAAAAAAAAACGATTTTAATTTGAGAGAAAAATTTTTAAAAATTAAAATTCAATATGCTTAATATTTTTTTTTTTTTTAATAAAAACCGTTGTTATAAGTTAAATTTTCTTTTTCCACTCACCCTTCACCAGCGTCAGTATGCCGAGTGGCATCACCAGCACCGCCACCATCAGATCAGTGATCGCCAGCGACATGAGAAAATAGTTGGTCACATTCTGCAAACGGCGCTCCAAATAGATCGCCAGACAGACGAGAATATTGCCGGCGGCGGTGGCAAAGACCAAAACCAGCGCCAGCAAACCCCAATAGTTGTTCTCGTGCGTTTCATACGGCTCAAAGGTGTGGTCACCGAAGTCTGTCGCCACCGTCGTGACGTCTTGCAGCGAAGTGATCGTACGCAGGAGTATACCATTCGCGGAAGCCATTACGAATTCTGTGGTATTAAATGTGACATTGTTGTTGTTGCTGTCGGTGCTCCACAACACCGCAAAGCCAGACGCCTCGTACAACTCCTCGCCACTGCCGTCGTCACTGAATATATTACTGCTCCACAACTGCTCGGAGCTGGCGCTGTCGAACGCCGTTGCGGACGCGGCTGCGGACGATGTTGACGGGAGCGCCACTGCCGCCGCCGCCTTAGCAGCGTCAGCTGACGCCAAGCGCTGTATGGCCACATGCAACATGTTGTACTTACTTTTGTGTGTAAATGAATTTGTGCTTAAGAAATTAATAAGCAGTTTGTAATTGCTGTTGTTGTTGTAATTATTTGGTGCAGCATTTTATGCGCCTGCTGTCAGCTGCCACCTTGAGCTCAATAAATCACTTGCACTTGCACTTGCGCTATGAAATACTTAACCGCTTACGCGTTTTTGGTATTTGTTGCATGCAACAACAATGTTGCAACGTCTCGTGCGTCTGCTTATATTGTATCGTTTGTGCTTTCTGCCGTGTTTTACAACTTGGCGCAAATGAGTTTCCTCTCGTTCGTATCTGGTGAGCGGATATTGCGCTGTGTAGACTCGCTGCTTCCGTGCTGTTGCACAGTTGCGCGTAGCTTTTCTTGCCGTTATTTTGTTTTATTAATTATTTCTTTGTTATTGCGTTTATTTCTTATTTTTACTTTTGATTTCGCAGTGGGAAATTAATGCTTTCATCGTGACATTTCGCCTTGGCAAGGAAATTAGCAGACATAATATTTGCAACATTTTGTTGCAAGGTCTTGAAAGTGTCTTAATGCAATTGCGTAAAGGTTTTTGCCGTACTCACATTACAATTAATGAATTTTCAATTTGATTGTGCTTTTTATGCGCCATTTGTCGGATTCCATATTCAAGTGGAAGCCACAACCTGAGTCGCACCTGTAAATGGAAATAAGTTATTGTTATTTGTACATTAACAGTTTCAAAAAAGAATTTTAAGTTCAACTTAGTTCAGAAAGTGCTATGTTCGGGTGTAACCGTGACATTCTTGCAACGAAATTTAAAACTATCAATTACAATTCGTATGTGGAAGCCAGAAGAAATATTTCTCATTCTACCCATTTTAATACCCATTTGCAAATTATTATCAGCAAAAGATTGTTTAATAGTTTCAATCATATATCTCTCTGATTGACCGATATTTACGTTAGCCATAAACACTAAGGTCTCCATATTCGAAAACTGGGCGTTTGAAAACTTGTAGTTCGCAACACCATCAACCATCTTGAGACCCAGCAATTATTATTAGATAATACATATATTCGTGCTGCGCGCAACAATTTGGACTCACGTATGGAACGACTTGACGCATTTTACGTCGAGATCTTAAATTGAAATCCCAAGTGACATCGCGTTGCTCTGTGGGTTCTTGAAATATTCCAAGAAGATCCGATGTTTTCTAGCCAAAATTTTTCAGCGATAAGGGCCTTTTCTGGCTCACTGGGTATGTAAGTAAGCAAAATGACGCATTTGGAACGAAGAGTAATCTGTAGAGATTCAAAGCTGTCATCTCATTCAGAAAAAACTTTGCTGTGGTGTCTGAGCCGGTGGAATCATCGTTCCATGTTTCTTCAAAAATTATGTCATATAATCACGCGACGATAGCCGACTATTTGATGACTGAAATTGAAGCTTCTGATCTCAACGACGTTTGGTTTCAACAAGACGGCGCCAGTTCCGACATATCGCATCAGTCAATGGATTTATTGAGAAAACATTTCGTTGAGCTGATAATTTCACGGTTTGGGCTGGTCGATTGGCAACCAAAACATCACACCGTTAGAAATTTCCCTGTAGAGATAGGTAAACTCTAAAGTCTGTGCAGACAATCCCGCTTCATTTCAAGGCTTGGAGCAAAACATCACGCATGTCGTTCACCAGTTAACAGTCGACATACTTGAACGAGTCACTAAATATTGGACTCAACGGATGAACCGTCTGAGACGTAGCTGTTTCACTTCGTGAATCGAACACGGATCGCACTAGCTCTAGCATGGACTCAAATAATTGCAGTTTTGAGCACTCAGAACATCGATTTGATGAGTCGTCCACCGTATAGTGTTGACTTGGCACCGAGTAACTTCTTTTTATTCTCTTACGTAAATAATAAACTGAGAAGTCAACGTTTATCGGCACGTAAAGAGGCAGTTGTTGGGTTTAGAAGAAATTTTGGAAATACCTTAATCTGAGTGGCCAAAGTGCTTGGACAATTGGTCCAAACGAATGAAAAAGTGTACAGATCTTAATGGAGAATATTCTGAAAGAAAAAATAAAGCAACTTTCGATGATTAATATTTGCAAAGCTTCTAAGCCTGGAGATTAGAAAAGCTTTTGCTAACAGGTGTTACCTTGGAATCGGTAGGCAATTGAAAAGCAGATCTCTATCTCGACAAAAATGTATTATGCTCTATAAAGTCTCTCATTATTTCTGCTCTACTAAGAAACATTGACATGAACATCTGAAAGAACTGTTCTTCGCAAGATCCTTGAAATCAGTATCGAAGAAGATTGAATCACGAAGTGTATGAGCTGTAGGGCGACATGGATATAGTTAAGCAGGCATGACTCGAAACACTTGGATGGACAACGGAAGCAAGGAAGCTCGCGGATCCAATGGAAAGTCCAATCATATGACGATCTGTATGCACTTGGGACGAACAACTGGCGTCATCTCGCAAAGGATAGTGCTAACAGGCGAAATTTCGTGTTCTCATCCCAGACCGACCCACAGTTGTAGTGCCACAGAAGAAGAAGAATATGATGGATTGGTTTTCTAGTCCCAAAATATAAAAGGTAAACCTCTAACCAACTTTCTCGTGGTACCAAGGAACACGTGTGTCCAATTTCCTCAAGTTATACGAATATATTTACTCAATTAAAAAATTGTGATCGTGGTTACTTTAAAGCATTGCTATAGAAGTATTAGGGTGATTCAAAAAAAATTTTTTTTTCGATTGGTACTCGGAAAAATAGGTTCCTAGACACCTCGAAGAAGGCCTCTCCAAATATGAGTTTTTAATTGTAACGGGAAGGTCCTCCTACATACAGTTTTCTATTTTTTCTTATTATCAGATAGAAAAATTTATATCTCGCTTCCAACTACTTGAAAAAATATCTTGTTCCTTAGATTTTGTAGGAAATTGAATGCTCCACAAAAAGAGAAAGGAAAAAAAGGAATCATTCTAATGAGTATATTCCATTATAGAAGTACTATCTTGGATAACTTTTCAGAAAGTATTTGAAAGCCAGACAGTTCGTAAATTCCCTCGCTTATCCTCTGCGAAACTTGCTCTGCCTACGTAAACTTGCAAAGGAGGCAACACTTTCTAGAAACAACTCGTTATTGATCTTTCGTATCAGATTAAAAGCACTGGGTTTCATTTCATCTTTTAGGGTGATTTGGCATTATAAGATCGTACTATGATGCCCGTGAGCAGCGATCAGCCTCAATGTCTAATATAATCTAACATAGTTCAGACACTTTGGAAAGTAAAAAAACTGTAAATAAATAATTTTAGATTTTCACTCTTTTAAGTTTCAAGTTATTGTCGCATTTCCTTTGAACTACGGACCATGAAACGCCGTTCACATGGAATTAGGAGAACAATGCACACTCCTATGAAACTGTTTAACAATCCAAAGCAGCAGAAACACTAAACCCCTCACTTTCTCCTTCTGCAATCCAAATTATGATCTCAGCGTCCTTTTCCGTGCTCGTGGATAACACTTCGTCGCAGACGCTACCAAACACCTGTCCAAGCTTTAAGCATTAATATTGTTATCATATCTACTATAAATATGTTAGTCATACTTAAGTATATGTACATTTTATATTTATAATGCGATAGCTAGCTGGCAAAGTTTCTAACACCAATTTGTCAAAACTTATGTAATACCAGCGCTGCCAGCTGTACCACTACAGCAACTGCACTGAGTCAACTGCTCGCTGCTGCAGGCCGACACCAACGACCTGAGCGACTTGTTCACATGTCCCAGTGACCATTTATCAAAAACCAAGAGCCATTGCAGAACGTACGACGGACGATTATGGCAACAAAAGGAGCAATGCAGAAGCGTCGAAGAGGAAGCGAACGGGAACAAGTGAGATAAACAAACTTGCAAGTGGCGCATGATATGACATGTTAGCAACAACGAAAACAGCAGCAGCAGCAACAACAGCCAAGCTGCTGCTTTCTACGCAAACTCTTGATAACTGGGGTTTACGGCTAACGGTACTCATATCAACTTTGGTGCAAATTCGAAAGCGTTTACCGAATTGGCCAAATGACTAAATGACGTTAGGGACGAGTGGCGCCTCAAAACGTTTGGCCAAAAACAAGTTGGTTGAAGCAACGAACGCACGCCCGCACGCACACTGCCATAAATAAGAAATTTCACATTAAACCGTTTACATACTCGTATGCGACATAATGACTCTGCTGGGAGTAATATGACTAATGATATTCCACTTTAGCTTCATTTGCTATATGCCATTGCTGGACGTTGCTCATTCGATTTGGCTTTTTCGGTTTTGCGCTATGCAGCAGTCACTGAGCTTTAACTGGATTTGCTGTTTATTTCGGTGGAAAATTTATTTTCTGGGAAATCTACATGCCACACGAGTGCCTGTGTTTCGAGCAGCGTCAAGCAAAGAGGCAGCCATTGTGGGTTCGAGGGATAGAGATAAGACAAAACTACATTCAGTTTCAGAACTGCATATACACCCACCGACTCATCGATACATATGTATGTATATAAGTGTTGTGTGTATGTACATTTCCATTTGGGTGAAGATGAAATAGGCAATTATACACCTGGCTGATCAATTATGAGGTGACTATGAGTTAATGAAAAAGCAATTGGCGCAGGTAGAAATGAGGATTTGTGCACGAGATACGGCGAAATCTTATTCCATCATTTCTAGTACAAATCGCGCATACGTTGTTATGAGGGTGGGTATAACGAAGAATCTACAGCTCATAACCACGAAATGCTAATCTATAAAATCGCACGAGACAGCATGTGGTTTGGTCTCCATATTATTTCCACTTCACATAAGCTTACTAAGAATTGTGCAGACTTGCATGCCGATGAGGTTCAAATGGCTGAGTGGGAGATATTACGGAATCACTTTATTTCATATACAGGAATATGGACAAACGGAGATGCTGCGTCGGAGATGAAATAACAAAAAAGTGCTTTTAATTCGATTTCATTGATAAAGGATTTATAGAACCTGAGTTGTAAATATTGCCTGTTCAGTTGAACTTCTTCGCGATCATATGACCTTTACATTTGGCATTGAGTTTATGGAAACAAAAGTTTATGGAAATTCCAGCATTGATTGTAAAGACCCTATAAATATACTAAGCCGCCTTAGTTAAGATCGACTTGTTTAATTGGATCTTCGACAATCACAGACATAAACGAAGTCCTAAGGGCTTAACTGAGATTTAAAGGTAACTTGATGCGGGCATAAAAGAACCTAATAATTTGATGAATTTTGGTTATGGGTAATCCATATGTCTCAAATTTATATTCCAAGTGTTTTGAGACACCCCCTCTAGTACAGGATAAATCACAGCTTTTATAATTTCTGTAGATTGCACTTGGAAAAAATTAATCCTAGGACACATATCCATTTCGAGATTCCCTTTTTTTCTTAACAAATAACACAAAACCTTCAAATTTAATAGCGAATGTTGATTATTATTCGAAATAACATACTTTGGCATTTATTTATTGAAGAATATCTTTTTAAATTGTTGACCGCGGTTTCGTTTCAGATGGTACAAATGACAAGCGTGATGTTTTGTTACAAGGCATGAATCGAAGCGGGATTAAACGCACGCACTTTAGACTTTACAAATCTTCACAGGAAAAAGTCTTACGGTGTGTTATCATGGTGCGATACCGATCGCCATTGACATTTACGTTCTCACCGGCATCAGTTTTGATGAATTATGGACCAATGATTCTATCGGTTCCACACCAAAACGTGTTTTTTGTGAATGAAATAGTAACTCTTTAATCTCTTCAGGTTGCTCTTCGTTCCAAACGCCGCAATTTTTCTTGTTTGTATACCGATTGAGCCAGAAATTTGGCTCGAAAAATATTGAAAAATAGACCCTTACTTGGACCACTCGTTATTATATATAATTTCAGAAAGACGCAGCGGATGGGATGTAAAGGAAACTTCCCGAAATATAGAACTGTGGGGATTTAATATTGAAACTGCCCATGCGAGAGATCGATTCCTTCAGATAAGTACTTTTCCAATTGTTGCCTCCAACTAATAAAAACCCCAGTTTTTATATAACACTGATGGTTGTTATAAAAAGTGGCAGGGTTATACCGAGTTAACAACCGCGCACCAGTCGTTCCTTCTTTTCGCTAGGTGCTGCCAATTGGATAACCCAATCGAAGCCAGGTCCTTCCCCACTTGGCCCTTCCAATGGAGTGGAGGTCTTCCTCTTCCTCTGCTTCCCCCGGCGGGTACTGCGTCGAATACTCTCAGAGGTGGAGTGTTTTCGTCCATCCGAACAACATGACCTAGCCAGCGTAGTCGATGTCTTTTAATTCGCTGAATTATGTCAATGTCGTCGTATATCTCGTACAGCTCATCGTTCCGTCGAATGCGACATTCGCCGTGGCCAATGCGCAAAGGCCCATAAATCTTTCGCAGAACCTTTCTCTCGAAAACTCGTAACGTCGACTCATCGGTCGTTGTCATCGTCCAAGCCTCTGCACCATATAACAAGACGGGAATTATGAGCTACTTTCGTCTTACCCTCGTTCACTGCCAGACCCACTTGCTTCGCTTGTTTGTCCAGGCTGGAGAAAGCAGAACTAACTTCGCGGATCAATATCGATTAAGTTCTGCAGCTCGAACTATTTGCTCCAGCAGCAGATTGAAGAAGTCGCACGATAGGGAGTCGCCTTGTCTGAAGCCTCGTTTGGAATCGAACGGCTTGGAGAGGTCCTTCCCGATTCTGACGGAGCTTTTGGTGTTGCCCAACGTCAGCATACACAGCCGTATTAGTTTTGCGGGGATACCAAATTCAGACATCGCGGCATAAACGCAGCTCCTTTTCGCAGCTTTGAAATCGACGAAGAGGTGGCGTGTGTCAATTCTCCTTTCACGGGTCTTTTCCAAGATTTGGCGCGTGGTGAATATCTGGTCGGCTGTTGATTTGCCAGGTCTAAAGCCACACTGATAAGGTCCAATCAGTTTGTTGACGGTGGGCTTTAATCTTTCACACAATACGCTCGATAGAATCTTACACGCAGGGTTGATTAATTAGTTGATAAGGAAGGGGCCGCACTTAGGCTATCATTAGACCCTTTGTATTTTTGGGTGGTAAATAAGTTAAGTCTTGCCCAGTCACTTAGTGAACCTGAGTATTGTTCACCCCAGTTGCCCAAAGTCTCTTAAACTAGATTATTAAAAACCATGGAATATATCCCTTCTCATACGGCTGAAGACTGGATATTGAGAGACGTAGAATCTGTCTCTTCTCATCCGGTTTAAAGCTGAACATTCGCATAGATAATATTTCATTCTTATTCATCTTTATCCGTTTACTGATGATGAGTTTTAGGGTTAGGTGTTTCATGGCTTCTACAATACTTTTACTTTGTGGCCCTTAAAGGATCCGATTGGCCTGGAGCAGCTTAGAGGAATTATGTCTCCGCTTGCTCCCGACCAGACCAGCTCGTCTGCCTTTACATTTCCTTCTATTCCCATATGACCGGAAACCCATATGTTATTAACCGAGTTACCTACAAAGATTAGTATCTGGTTATTGCTTGTTTTCATTACCTAAAACAGTGAGACTAAGTATTGGTATTGACTACCGCTTGGGTATCTACAAGAAGGTTTATATACTTGCTGGTTAGAGCAAGGGGCTACTTGACATTATTCTCTATTAAAAGAACTATGAGAATGAAAACTGTGTGTTTACTTCGTCATGGGATTTCTTTCACGTTCGCATCGACAATTTAGCTCGAATTCATTAACAAGGTCGAGTATGATATTATGCTCATGGTGACGACGTGTCTAACTTCAATAGCCTCAAGTCATGAGCAGTTTGGTCGTAAGCTACATTTGTATATGTATTAGCCGGATATCAAGGATAACCTCCAGAGCTTTAGTTGGCATAGTTTTCGTTGCGCTCGTAATCCCCAGCAAGCAGACCCGTTGCACCGATTCCAGGGGTTTAATACAGCAAGAAAATTTTTGAAAATGAGGCCACTGATGAAGGTTTTACTGTGATATTTTAATTTTATAATTATGAAAATTTCAGAGTGAATTCGAGAAGTTTTACAATTCAAAAAATCTTGCTGCTAAGAAAATCATTATCTCGAGTAACGACGATCACACTATCGACGCTAAGTTTTGGTTGCATTCAGCAGGAAGCTCAGTCGTTAGTACTCCTTCAGATGTACTATCTTTGAAACAAGTCCTATAGAAAACTTCCATATAGATAAATAAAACTGATAGACCCCTTGGAAAAATAGAAGGATTACTAAGACAAATTTCACCTATCAAGTACAATATGTTAGCACTACTAAGAACATAATTTTCTTCGTAGTCCACACCGAACTACCACAAACACAACTCATTTTTATTTGATGCACTTTCAAGGCGCCGCCTATGCATTAGTACCATTATCTATATAAAACAAGTATATAACTGCACATAGCGCTCATTTGTTATTTACCCACTCAGTCACCAATTAAGCTGCCCTCTCATAATCATTACTGTTATCATTGCCATCAATATATTATTAACTGATATGAGTTGGTAATGGTTGATGGCGTAAAATCGGCCTTTTTGAACTTCAAGTACTCAAGTGGTACATGAATCATGTGTTTACTTACATATCTACGAGCGAGTGAACTCATTGGTAAATAGCTATAAGCATCTGCGTTCGGTTATAAAGTTCACACCATAATCAATTACTCATGATACATGGGATATATTTATATTTCCAAAAATATATTATTCCGTACATACTTGCTTTCGTTTGCAATAATTGTTGGCGAAAAACAAAACAAAAAACATTTGTTATCAAAAAAAAAACTAGGTGCAATCCATTTAACATATATTCATTTGTTAGAGCTACTGATTAACATTCGTTGATATGGTTTTGGTGGCCTTTGGACGGGCGAGATACAGTAATTCGTCCAAAATTGATACGGATCCTTATTCTTCCAGAATTGTGTAACTTAAGCTAAATTGGTAGTTGTGGACTTAAGCCAACTAGTTCCTAGCGCTCAGTTGGGTTACTATTAGGTTGTCAAAAAAGTCTTGCGGTATTTTCACTAGTTGCCGCTGAAAGCGCATAGTTCTAGTTTTATTCGTCGCATCGGGTCATGCTATACCTTTTTGGAAAGCTCATTTCACGCGCCAACACGTGTTTGATTGATTGTCGTTTCTTTTCGTCGTTCGTGAGTTATAGCGTCGCAAACATGGAGCAAAATAAAGAGAAAATACGGCATATTTTACAGTACTACTACGATAAAGGCAAAAATGCATCTCAAGCCGCCAATAAAATTTGTGCAGTTTATGGACCCGATACAGTTTCCAATTCCACAGCACAACGATGGTTTCAACGTTTTCGTTCTGGTGTAGAGGTGGTCGGAGATGCGCCATGCTCCGGAAGGCCTGTCGTCGAAAATTGCGATAAAATCGCTGAATTGGTCGAAAGAGACCGGCATAGTAGTCATCAAACCGTTATAAACCATTTGAAGAAGCTTGGAGTCACTAAGAAGCTCGATGTATGGGTGCCACACGAATTGATTCAATAAAAATACCGCAGGACTTTTATTACCTGCCAGGTACTCTTGTAGAACCCCCAGCGGTGATATAGTGACTAATGCCCAGAGCATACTGAAATTATGGAGGGAACACCTCTCCAGCCTGCTGAATGGCATTGAAAGCATAACACCAGGGGATGGTGAACCCGATTTCCCAAACGATGACAATGGAGCAGACGTTGCATTGCCCGACCATGAAGAACTCGTTTAGCAACTGCCCGTCTGAAGAACAACAAAGCGATGGATTGACGGCCGAGCTAGACAAACACTGCCGCGAAGAGCTGATAAGAAGCATGCATCAGATTCTTTGTAGAATATGGTCGGGAGAAAGTTTGCCCCATGATTGCAATTGAAGTGTGTTCTGCTCAATTCACAAAATGAGAGACCCCACAATCTGCGCCAATTACCGTTTGGTAAGCCTAATCAACATCGCATATAAGGTTCTATCGATCATACTGTGTGAAAGATTAAAGCCCACCGTCAACAAACTGATTGGATCTTACCAGTGTGGCTTTCGACCTGGGACATCAACAACTGACCAGATATTTACCATCTACCAAATCTTGGAAAAGACCCGTGAAAGAAGAATTAACACACACCATCTCTTCATCGATTTCAACGCAAAAACCTCTTGCCAACAGATGCTACTTTGGTCGAACAGAAACCAAGCTCTTTAAATCGCTCATTATTCCCGTCCTGCTATAAAATGCAGCGACATGAACGATGACAACATCTGATGGCTTAAATTTCTTTAAAGAATAAGCTGAATTTTATTAGAGTATACGAATTTTTCTAATTTGAAAGGTTTAAAAATAGCGTGTTGTGTTAGAATAAATCAGTATTGAACCTAAGAACCATGAAGGTATATGTCAAAAGCTCATTTCAGAAACCATCGACAGAAAACAAGAAAAAACAGAGAGAAAAGGTAGAATATCTTACGACTGTGGCTTCCAGGCGAGTGATGGCTTTAGAGATCCACGTAACATCTCAGTTCATTTGAGGTTACTTAGGTTTTCCATCAACATGCGAACGAGAGAAAAATTACTTCGAGTTTTGACACAGGAAAGTCAGTGCAAAGAAATGTAGTCACAATGAGTGATGATGATGAGTTTAAGTAACAAAGTGTGGGGTAGAAAGTGTGGGGTAGAAAGTGTTAACAATATCACACAATAATTTTGTTGCAATTTTATTATCTTTTACACCTCTAATACAACACCAAAAGTTACGATACACAATCCTTATAATACATATGTACACCTCAATTAATATTATATAATATATATGCTTAGTTGTGAGTGAATGCATCAACCCCCACTACTTATAATAGAACTTGAGTGGCAATAAATTTTTCACTTGATGTACTTGAACCTAACCCGCAACAGCTTCAGTCAATTGTTTGGTGTCAAATTTGACAGCTTATCACATAGAGCATATGCGTAAACACACTTGTGACATGACAAGCTTTAGGGTGAGTATAGTATTTGTAATAATGATAACAGTAAATGACGGACGGTTTTTGAGACTACTTTTTTGACTCTATTCTGAGAATGATTTGATTAACTTTTTAAGTTTGAAAACTCAAACAAAAATTTTGAGATAGGTAGAGGTAAAAAAAGTACATTTTTGTTTTTCTTTCTCTTCCGGGCTCGATGTAAGAATGAATTTCAAAAAGTTTATAGCTCTATTGTGCGAAGGATTTTAAAATTTTGCGTTTGAAAACTTCCAAAAACATTAAGAGATACTCGTAGATAGAAATCAGGAGTGTACATTTTTCTATTTCCTTCCCTTTCGGCTTTGATGTAAGAATGGATTCCAAAGACTCCACAGGTCCAAGAAAGTTCATTTTCGTTTAAACATTATTGTTTCTAAACAGATTTAGCAAACGATTTATGGTCTGAGAACTGTTGGTTGGTATATCTGTGCCCAAAAAATAAAATGCTTTGGAGAATTATTTTTTTTTTTAGGTTGGTAGTACTGTCAGTCACATTTATGTCAAATCTCATGTCAAAATATTTAATAGTGTTTGAGATACGTGTCGTTTTGTGAGCTGCTAAAAGAAAGTTTTTCGTTTTTTGCGATGCCGAAATTTGTTGAGCAAAGAATTTGCATTAAATTTTGTTTACTAAATCATATTTCTGCTGCGGATACCTTGAGGGTGGTGCAGAAAGCCTTTGGTGATGAGGCTATGTCTAAGAAAATGTTTACAAGTGGTATAGTGAGTTCCAAGCCGGCCGTGAACGTGTCGAAGACGAAGAGCGTCCAGGGCGACCATCAACCTCAACCGACGAAGCTCACGTTTAACAAATCAAAGATTTGGTGTTGAAAAACCGTCGATTAACAATTAGAGACCTTGCTGATGAAGTTAACATATCGAAAGGCTCAGCCAATATCATTTTGAAGGATGTTTTGGGCCTCAAGCGCGTCAAATCTCGACTGGTAGCGAAAACATTGAATTTTTTGGAAAAAAGGCGTCGCGTTGAAGTGTGTGAAACGATGCTTTCCGACTACCAGGGTGTCACGAAATGCATTATAACTGGCAATAAGACTTGGATCTATGCTTACGACCCCGAAACAACCGATCAATCGAGCGAATATTGTTCCAAAAGAGAGACGAAACCAAAAAAATCGCGCCAAAGTCGCTCAAAAATCAAGGTCATGTTGACTGTTTTCTTCGGTTATCGTGGTGTTGTGCATTATGAATTCCTTCCAACCGGTCAAACAGTCAACAAGGAATATTATTTGAACGTTATGCGGCGTTTGCGCAACGCTATCCGCCTAAAAAGGCCGGAATTATGGAAAGACAATTCTTGGTTTTTTCACCACGATAATGCACCATCCCATACGGCCCTCGTAATTCGTGATCATTTCGCCAAAAACTCAACCCATATCGTTCCGCAACCACCGTATTCACCTGATCTGGCGCCGTGCGACTTCTGGCTGTTCACCAAGCTCAAAAGACCGCTCCGGGGACACCGTTTTTTATGATAGAGGAGATTCAAGCCGCAGCGAAGACGGAACTGAAGGCCATCCCGGAAAGTGACTGCAACCAGTGTTTCGAAGATTGAAAAATCCGTTGGCATAAGTGCATTGCATCGGAAGGAGGGGATTACTTTGAAGGGGATGAAATTGATTTGGAAGAATAAATAAAGAATTTTCAAAATAAAGACAATGTCGCCTTATTTTTTGGGCACAAAAACTTTCTATATATGTATATCATTTACAAAAGAGAGATTTTTCTATGGAAGAATAACATCAAATCATCTGAAATCTACATAGAAATGACACTGACGTGTTCTAATGCGTTTAATTGAACAGCGACTACTTTACCTAGATTGCTAGATTGGTAGGCAGGTAGGTCGTGCAGGAAATTCGAAAGTCTTTCTGCATTTATGATATATGGAACTAAAGATATTTTTCAACCGATTTGACCAATTTTCGGCAAATATACCTTTAATTATTAGAAAAGGATTCTCTCTGAATATCTATAACATATCTCACAAATTGACCGATATTTTCGATAAAAAGCTAGTAATTCGAACTTTGATTCATATTCGGTATCTGGGGGCTTGAATAGTTTTGATCCGATTTTGGACATTTTTTGGTCATAAGGTGACCCGCTTTAAACGCACCATGTGGACAAAGGACCCAATACCTTCATTGTGTTATAAGGGAAATAGGTGGCTGTAGTGCGATTTCGTTCTCGCTCTACGACAAAGGCTTGTCAAGCTGATATTATATACCAAATTTGATCGATATCTCTCGGGTAGTTCTGGAGATATGGCTTTTCACCGAAATATGGGCAGTCCAATTTTGACCCCAGCTATTAAGAAACCCTCTTGTGTTATGCTGGGTATATAATTTTATATCTCTGGCACATTTCGTTATTGATTTATCGCGCTTTTTGAAGTTTTAACAACACCGCTTTATGCTGAGAAGGTGGGGTTAAAATTCGATTTCATTCGTTTTCACGCTCTCGTTAGGGCTTCTTATAAGATTTGCGTTGAGCAAATTTGGATATTGTATCTTAAGTGGTTCAGGAGATATGTACATTAAACCTATCACAATGAAGTTCTGTTTAAGAAATTATGTATATTGACCAGCCCTAATGTGACTTACTATATATAATATATACATACATATGTAAGAATGCTTTCCGCTCTCAATGATTTGCAAATAAAAAGTCTGCTCTCACACACTCAAACTCAAGCTGTATGCCTCACAAAAACCAACACACACACACATACGAGAAAATAGCTATCCTATCTCTCTCTTGCCACATAGCAATCACTTCATTCTTATTTATGGTGCAATCGACCTGAGCGGTCATGCGATTGATATTGAGGTCGGACGTTCGGGCAGGTTGGCTGGTAGCTGAGAAATTAATTAACGGTAAAACTGACACTTGAATTCTTCCATGGAGACATTGAGATTTCAAAAGCGCTGCTGCTACTACATACATACCATACATATTCAAATGTACATATGTGTGTGAACGCAATATAAAAGGTAGTGGACTCTCGGCTGGCCGTAGCCTCCATTGGTCGGCACACAGCCACTCGTATGACCACATAACATCAGCATTGTGTATGTAATTAAGCGGTCATACACACTTATAAAAGCAGACTTGCGTAGAAACATATATGTATATATATACATATATATATATATATATATACATATTCACATTCACACACATATACGCGCCCAACTCCACAATGGTTGCAATATTTTGTTGTGCTCGTGCCACCAGAAAAAGTGCATATGTGTGTTGTTGACGCAAATTGACAGGCGAATAAAATATGGCAGAAGCAGAAGGAAAATATCGAATAAGACAAAAATAGGCATAAGCATCAACGGTAATATTGAAATAGGACAGATATTGGCACGTACTCCAGGGTGCTTATTCGGTATTTGTAATTATTGCCTTGAAATGTCAGCACGTGTTTAACTACATTCCAGAAGAATGTGCAAACTTTAGTCAGTAAGTGTGGGAAAACTTAGTTAATGATAGTAAAAAAGTGGTCCACGAATTTATAGGTTATGGAGCGGTACTACTTCCAGATCTTACGCTGGGTTCAAAGCTTATCTACCGCTGCTCTTGGGTACCATGTTTAGGCGATTTCAAGGGTATTATAGCGTCATCCTCAACAACCAGGCCACTGAACGTTGGTTCGCCTTTGATTCTACTAAGATAGAACTGCTTTTAATCAATAAGAAATACGAAATCCCAAAGACACTCTAGCATTGATGGAAGAAACTTCCTAAAAAATTTTTAAGGAAATTCAAATGTTTTTTATTTAATGTAAAGAGAGCCGACATAATCATTGAAATGGCCTCCAAGACTTCATTTGCAGAAGCAAATTCGATGAACCCAATTTTTGACCAATTTTCCAATAAATTATTTCCTTTGCCATGAAAAGCACATTCAATATTGACTTCTAAAGCTTGAAGAGATCGGGTGTATTGCTGAAGACCAATGACTTCAAATAACCCCACAAGAAGCAGTCTAGGGGCGTTCAATCACAACTTCAAGGAGGCCATTCAATTTCACAATTTCTTGAAATAATAGAGTCTCCAAACTTTTCTCGCAATAGTTTGGTTGCTGCACGTGTTGGGTGTCACGTAGCCACGCCTTGCTGGAACCAGATGTTGCCAAAATCAGCTTCTTCCAATTGCAGACATAAAAATTGTTTATCAGCGTTCAATGCCGCTCTCCATTGACAGTGACGGTGTCACCAGCATCATTTCGAAAGAAGTACGGACCGATGATTCCACTAGACCAATTGTAAATTTAGCTGAATGTGATGGTTGCTCATGAATAATTTGTGATTTTTCTTCACACCACAATTGACATTTTTTGTTTAATTACCGCACCACTCAGATGAAAATTACCCATATATGTATAATAATCCGTATCGTTCAAATTGCTCCAAGGCAAATTCAGCAAATTCTCGACGTATACGTCTGTCCAATGACTTAAGTTCTTGAGTGAGAATAATTTTATAAGAAGGCAAGTCAAAATCCGTTCTCAAAATCCACCACGTTGTTGTTAGAGTCATTTCCAATTCTTGAGACCGTCTTGAAATCGACAAATTCTTTGACTTAAGTTGCTATAAAAATCAGAGCATCCAAGCACTCCGGAATCCACGCCTGCTTTGACTTCATTCCGAAACGCGTTTGAACGCTAGGTCGCCGAGTTTAAAAGTTCTATAGTTCTATTCACATACTTTCAAAGGGAATATGGTGGTGTAATAAATCGCTGGATTGGATACGGTTGTATCCAATTTACCGGGAAAATTGGACGAGTAGTATACGTAGGTTGCCTTTTTTATTTCTTTATTTGGTAACCATTGGGTTGTAATCAGGCAACTCAAAACTTAATCATAATTTCGACATCGTTGTTATACATACTCGGAAAGTTGTGATATACAAGCGCTATTTGTGTTGTCTACAGTAACTTAAAATATTCATCTTGACCCAAAAGTGGAATTAAACCGCGAACACTTTTGCGCGATTATTTTTCTACAACTTTTGGCGTGGATTAAGTCTTCAACAGTGCATTATTAAACCTAATTCAATTTTTGACGATGAAGCTCCATCAAGGATCAGTGTTTATCGATGGTATAGGGAATTCGACAGAGACAACTATAGGCATTAGTGGGACTACATAACTTACACTCAATATTGTATGACTATCTTCACAGCTAACGCATCGTGAATTTACGCTTATGAGCCCGAAAGTGAACAGCAATGTTTCAAGATCAGCCGAATCCGCGCACGAAGCACTTTCCAGGAAATGGTTGCCTTTTTTTTGAACAGATTGGACATGTCTCAACCATACCGCTAGAATAACGCAGAACAGTAAATTCTGAGCGGTAAATCACTATTTTTTTTTTTTGGAGTCGTCGAAGGCGGTTTACTCTTCACTACAACAATGCGAGCTATCACACATCGACCGAAACAACTACATTTTTGAGCATTCAACGCGTCCTGACTTGGCATCGAATGACTTCTTTTTGTTCTAAATCGTAAAGAAGTAACTAAAAGGTCAACGGTTTACGACAGTGAAAAAGCTGTTGTTGCGCTCAAAATGTATATTTTGGAGATACCTCAATCAGTGTGGGAAAAGTGCTTCGAGAATTGGTTCAAATACAGGTGGAAGTATGTAGATCTTAATGGAAATATTTTGAAAAACAATAAAGCGTTCCTTGATGATTAAGGTGGTATTCTACTCTAGAACTTTGAAATATTCGATTTTTTTTTCATATATTTAAAGTTTAGACTTTCAAAAATATGACCTTGGAAGAATTTTTCAAAATTCGACTCATTTTCGGAGATACAGCCGATTTTTTGAGGTGGCGTCCGTGTTCACTAGAATTGTCTCCTCAACTTTAAACGCGTTTCTCTCGAAACCACTTTTTTCCACACGGTACCGCCATTATCTCAAGTTCTATACAACCGATTTACTTGAAATTTTGTGTGAACCTTCTTTATATAATCCTTTATCGTTCCTACCAGCCTCGTGTCAAAATTTTTGTTTTTAATATTTTGAAAAAAATTCAGGAATTTCAAAAAAAAAGTGTAAAAAATTATTTTTATTTTCAGGCAGTCGCCATTTTTCAAAAAAAAAATTTTTCGTGTTCCCGAACTATAACAGCATCCTCACTGATTAAGAATTTCTTTTGATTTTTTTTTCAGACCACCAGGAGAGTCAGGATCAATGTCACCAGGATGCGCCATTTTTTTTTTATACCTGTCTCTCCCCCCTCTCTAATTATTTTAATTTTTAATATTTTTTTGTAAAATTTTTTTTCTGTATTCTTAAGTTATCAATAAAAACACCATAAAAAATGTATAGTAAAAATATTTTTGGTTTTTTTTTTTAAATAAAATTCAAAAAACTGCCCAAAATTTGATTTCTAGAGTGGAATACCCCCTTAACTTATTTATTTTTATTATATTATTCTGAAACTTAAAAGGCAACCTACGTATTGGCGACAGTTTCCTGACTATTTTCGCGTTTTCCATCATGAAAGGACTGCCATTAAAGAAGCAGCTACTTGTAGAGAGCAAGCAGTTCACTTTGATAGTAGAGAAAAGTTACTAGGCTTTGAGTTTAGCATTGAAGGGAATTTCTATCGGAATTTCACTATCGGTAGCAACAAGTCAATTCATGCCAAGAATAGATCAAGTGGAAAATGCAAGTCTGTTAGCTTAGGCTCTTCAGCCCTACAAGCTGTAGAGTGGAAATAAGTAGAAGTACCGCTGTCCTCTTGCAGTTCAATACTGCGTAATTGAGTCTCAGGTAAGCTTGACGGACGCTGGTCAGCTACTACCGCTCACGCAACCGTAAGATCCTTTTGAGAAAAAATAAGAAAATGGAAAACAAAACACTTTAAAGAGATACGATACCATGATATTAACAAAAAGAGTATTGGCGTTGAGCCTAGTTATCGTTGCCCTTAAGTATGTTTCAATGATAAACTAAATGTTTAAAAACCATTTTCACAGTATCATACTCCAACTTGTATGCTTTATTATCAGACGTTCACTATTAAAAACTCAAATAATACAAACCTAAATAATAAGCTGCCTAAAGCAGCAAACTATTTTGAAAAAAAAAGAGAATTAAGGAGAAAAAGTTCATAACCGCATAAAGTTAAAATATAAATAGCTAGAGCCATAAACATTTATGTGTCTGTGTATGGGAGGCACTATCACAATAGAGGCGTCTGTGACGAGATTTTCAGCCAACTTAATTAATTAGTATGACAGGCGGCAGGCGAAAGTTGAGCAACCATACGCCCACACACACACCCTCACAAGAAGCTTAGTCACACGACAGATTTTAAAAATAAATTCAGTTATATACGGTTATATAGACACACAGGGAGCCTAAGCTTGTCTCTTTGTATGAATGTAAGTATGAGTGTGAGTGTGAAAAATGGATCACACATTTTGCTAACTCAAGCCAGCCTCAGGTATGTCGACGTGCCAAATTCAAATGTGCTGCCACGAGGCTGATAGGTGTGGGCACATCTGCGCACTCACTCATACATATGCATAAAATTTGCATATGTGCATACATATTTTAATTAAAAATGACACGAACGAAAAAGTCAACAAATACACTGCGCCGTTGTGCGCTATTTAGCTAGGATTTTCGTTGTCAGTTTTAGACACTTTCGTTTTGATAAGATTTGGACTTTATTATTCGCTTGCCTATCATTTAAATTTCCACTGCTCTGCTGTGCTTGCGTTTTTCCATGGCGCCAGTCGTGCAGCGGAAATTTAAGTTAATATTTTAGTGGAAAAAACCTTTAACCTGGCACACCTGGCAGTTTATTAATACATAAGCTAATATATTTTGGTATATGCATGTAAATATACTACGGTGCCCAAAAAATAAGGTGACATTTGAATTTAAACTGCGCGCGTCGAAGGATTTGGAGAATTATTTTTTTTTAGGTTGGTAGTACTGTCAGTCACATTTATGTCAAATTTCATGTCAGAATATTCATTAATGTTTGAGTGTCGTTTTGTGAGCTGCTAAAAGTGAGTTTTTCATTTTGTCGAAATTTGTTGAGCAAAGAATTTGCATTAAATTTTGTTTACGGAATCAATTTTCTGCTGCGGATACGTTGAGGATTGGTGATGAGGCTATGTCTAAAAAAAATGTTTACAAGTGGTATAGTGAGTTCCAAGCCGGCCGTGAACGTGTCGAAGACGAAGAGCGTCCAGGGCGACCATCAACCTCAACCGACGAAGCTCAGGTTCAACAAATCAAAGATTTGGTGTTGAAAACCCGTCGATTAACAATAAGAGACCTTGCTGATGAAGTTGGCATATCGAAAGGCTCTGCCAATACCATTTTGAAGGATGTTTTGGGCCTCAAGCATCTTATCTTTTTATACGAGTACTATATAAAAATTTTATGCTAAGCGCACAACTCAACAACGCACTATGGTCGGAAATTTCATTTCGTTGGCCAAAAGTCAAAATGTTTGCAGTCCCGAAATATGTTGTTGTTTCTGAAATCTAGTAGTCAACGCTCCAAAACAACCAAAAATGAATTTTGTTGTTGTAATATGCAATTTACCGTTATTCGGTGAGTCATCGAAGTTGAATTTGTTTGCTTCATTTGTAAACATAATTGCGTTCGGTGTTTTATAGTGCTTACTTCAATTGCTTGTTAAAGCTGAATCCAAAGCGTGTTAAATAAAAGTTTAAATGGAACACGAAGGTGATGGTAAGTTTATTAATTTTGTAAAATATAATACTCAAAAGTTGGATACTCTAAAAAATAAAATAACTTTTTCCAAAAGTCTTTAACATTTTGGAATTTATTTTATTTTTTAAGTTTGAGTAAGCTTAACACATTTTGTTTAGGAGTGTTAAGCATAAGATTAAAAACCAAAATTACTTTGAAGTGTTTAGTTTTTGAAAATGTTTATCTCGATTTGCGGTTTTTTGCGGTTTTTGAGTAAATTTTTTTTTTCAGTCGTCATTTGTTTACAGAATTCACCAGTTTTTGATATTTGGTTGACCAAGCAGAAGAAAGGAAAAAATAAGGACGCACTAATAAATTATTTTATACAAAAATGTGGAGCCGATAACATTTCAGATGAATGCTACATATAAGTATTTAACAAAAAAAAACACGCATGCTTAACAATAATTTGTCTGCAAAGTGGGAAAAGTGTCATAGAAGATTAGATGATTTTAAATTTAAATATTCTGGCTGGCTTAGTTCAGAAACTGCAATAAACAGGCAAATAAATTTAGAAAACACTTCCACAGAGACTCAATGCACAGTAGAACTAAGCCCAGATGAAAAAATTGTATCACTAACTGGACGCCCGCAACTTAAGTACTCTGAGAAATCTAAACGAAGTAAGAGAAGACAAGCAGCAAACCTCTCGATGTCAGAACACAACGAAACAAATCTGTTAGTTCAAGCAGCATCAATTTCGGCTCAAAAAGAAGGACAAGTAGATTTGGCAGTTGTTTTAAAAGAAACCATCGAAAGTCCATCAAGACCATCCAAGATTAGGAAGCTATATGTCGGATAACTTCATATCAACGGAAATGATATTTAGCTCCGGTTTTGACAGCAGCTCTGGTCAATCTCAATATAAGCGATCTTTCCTTGATCAAAGTACATCACGAAATGCTGATTCATGTCTTTTGGCCACAAAAGTGATTCCCTTGAGACTCTTGATTAGCGCGGGAGCCCCGATTTGGAATAATTGTTTTCCGCAGTCCACAAGATTTTGTCGGCCTTTAAAATTAGAATACACGAGTGAAACTAAGGAAGTGATAACAAGAGAAGCTGCTGACTTAAATAATCAAATTCAAGAGCTTGAAAACTTACGTGTTGAAATCGAAGCTGGTAAGATAATCGAAATAACGTTCAGAGTGTTTTTAACTGTTATAGATAGAAAAGTTTTGAATGTTTTAACCGATACAAAATCAAATCAAAAATGTCCAATATGCCATGGAACCCAAACTGACTTTGTTAAAGTCACAGATTATAATAGCGTAAAATTTCATCCTATCGATGGAAATCTAAAGTACGGAATTAGTCCACTGCACTCCTGGATTAGAATTTTTGAGTTCGTACTACATTTAGGATACAAGATAGAAGTAAAGAAATGGCAAATTAGATCGGAGGAAGATAAAGATGCAATTAAGATAAGAAAAGAGTATATCCGGAATGAGTTGTGGAAAGAACTAAGTCTTCATGTTGATGTTCCGAAAGAGGTGGTTGAGGTTCCACAAATGACGGCAACACGTCGCGAAGAGTATTTACGGAATATGATAAATTTTCGAAAATTTTAGGAGTAGACACTGAATTAATATTTCGAATGAGAATAATATTAATATCTTTATCTTGTCAATTTTCCCTAAATTTGGATAAATTTGAAGAGTATTGCTTTCAAACTGGTCAACTATATCAAAGCAAGTACCCCTGGTTGCCAATGACTCCCACAGTACATAAAGTTATAGTTCACTCAAAGCAAATAATGCAGAATACACCACTTCCTGTTGGTTACTTCGGAGAGGATGCAGCTGAGTCACGAAACAAAATATATAAAAGCGACAGACTGCACCATGCACGTAAGACTAGCCGCATTGATAATCATTTCGATGTATTTCATAGAGCTCTTGACACATCGGATCCATTAATTTCATCTTTTCGCTTAAATACACGTGTGCGCCAAAGGAAGCGTTTAACGCTGCCACTAGAAGTAAAGGAATTATTGTATTGTGAGGATATCGGTGAAACATGTGCGACTGAGAATTTAGAAAATATGGATGACGACGAGGGCGACGAGGACGATTATCCAGAAGAACTTGAACAGGAAAATACATTTTTGGATAATGAATTGTATTTAAATTAAAGAGTTTAATAAAATTTTTATATTTTCGTAAATACGTGTGTAAATTATATTTTCAATTAAGTAAGTAAGTAAGTATCGTATATTTTCTCATTTAGAACTAAAAAAAATAAAAACTCAGAAATAAAAGAAAGAAAAATTTTATGTAAACATTTTTTTTTATTTTAATTCTAAATGTTGATAACTAAAAAAAAAAAATTAATTATTTTATGCAAAAACACTTAAATTATACTGCAACTTCAAATTCCAGTTGAAAATTCCGTTATTTTAAGTTTTAATAGTTTTGGCCAAGAAAAGTGATGTTTCCGACCATAGTGCAACGCCTGGATCAATTTGGCCAATTCTTTTTTCTAAATGTTCGTTGAGGTTCAAAGATGGTTTTTACGGCGAGAAAAATTCGACAAATTGCCGGAAAATCCCTAAAAATAGCCCTATTCTTTTTCCCATACAAACGAATGAACGTTTGTTTGATGAAATTTTCAGAGTTTGTTCGCTGTGGATCGGGGAAGGTTTAAAAATAAAAAAAATCGTAAGGAACAGTCGGAAAATTGGATAATTCCAAAAAACACAAAATTTTTATTTTACATTTTTTTGTTATGTTTTTCAATTATTTGCATCGTTGAAATCTTTATTCATACGTGCGGTAATATGGATCGCGGTCAATCAGCAAGCGATCGTCATGATGTCACAGCACGACTTTTCAAACAAGGTTTGCCGCACGCACATATTCTTCTTTGGATGGTGGTTACACCAGATCAAATTGATAAAATCATTTCTGCGGAAATTCCTGATGCAGAAAAAGATCCAGTATTATACGAAGTGATCAAATCCAATATGGTTCATGGACCTTGCGGGTACCATAATCCCATTTCGGCTTGTATGTCTGACAATAAATGCACGAAACACTATCCACGTGCTTTTCTTTTGGAAATGATGGATATCCATTATATCGACGTCGCTTACCAGGCGACAATCGCAGAACATTCAGCATTTGTCACTATTGTCTAATTCATATTCAAAACTCATATCACTGTAGATTATTGCAGTTTGTTGAAATTGATCAAGTACGTTTACAAGTACGTCACCAAATAAAAAAAAACAACTCGGCGGTTATTAGTCTTGAACGATACAGTCGATACGTGAACTGCAATAAAGCGCTTTGTAGGATATTTACTTTTGCAATTCATGAACGTTTTCCGACTGTTGTGCGTCTCGCAGTTAATTTCAAGAATGACCAAGGAGTGTATTTGAACCCAGATAATACAGTACAGCCAGTGGAAACACCACCAGCAGCAAAATTAACATTGACATTAATATAACAACTTTCGTCAGTGATCCGTTTGCGAGAACATTTCTCTATTCGGAAATACCTTGATATTATACATGGAGTGCATCGTCGAAGAAATAGTTACGCAGAAAACAAGGCCAACCAGTAGATGGAACACTAATGCATTAGGACATATTTACACAATTCATCCGAAAAAAGACGATTGCTTCTACCTTCGATTGTTATTGATTAATGTACGCGGTTCGACTTCATTTGAGTCATTGCGTACTGTAAATGGTACGGTGTGTTCAACTTTTAGAGAAGCAGCCAGCAATTACAATTGCTGGAACATGATAATCAATGGAATCTAACCATAGACGATGCGATAGCTACTTCGCATGCCACTGAAATTCGCACACTTTTTGCGAAGATCATTTCGACATATCAGCCTTCAAATGCACATCAATTATGGGATATGAATAAAAATGGCATTGCCGAAGACATTTTACATCGTATTCGCCAAGAATTGGAAATGGCCAAATTCCAGTTGATAGTTCCAGTGGTTTGATATCAGTTCCATTTGCCATTTCCAAGATGAACTCATCACGAATGTTTGGACACTGGCCAAATTATCGTAACTATGATTCCTTAAGTGCACGCGCAATGTTAGCTGCAAAAATAACGATGTTGTTGACTCAAACTGGGAGATTCAAAGTCGAATTCCGGGAGACTTGCGCTCATACAAATCGATCGCTCGTCTTGACAATGAAAACGAGGCCGTGAATTATCCAGTGGAATTTCTAAATTATTTGGAGAGGCTTGGTATGCCTATGCCACCGCATCACTTGCGTCTTAGTCATTATTATATTTCGCAATCTTCATGCGCCGAAACTGTGTAATGGAACCCGACTGATTGTGACGCACCTATCGAATACAAGGGGGGGCCTAATCCTTGTTTCTGCGAATTCCTTTAAGTTCTAACGATTTGCCATTTCAGTAGAAATGTATTCCGTTTCCAATGAAAGTTGTATTTGAGATGACAATCAACAGGAGACAAGGGTAGTCGCATAGTGTGTGGCATAAATTTGGAAATACTATGTTTTTCACTCTGCCAGATATACGTGGCGTGCTCACGAGTTGGAAAACTATCTTTTCTATACATTGGAACAGAAATCTGAAAATGTTTTTTATCAAACTGCGTTACATTGAACAAAAAATGAAATGATAAATTCAACTTTCTTTTCATTTCATAAGACATAATTTCACGCAGAACAACGGCTGCGGGGTCAGCTAGTATGTGTATATATAGTACGAGGGCTGCTATATATATTTCCGGCCTAATAATGGAAATAGGCATATTTATCAACGAAAATGTTTTTTTTTTCGTTGGATTTAGCTCGTCTTGGAAGACCCACACGGTCGATTGCTGTTTTGTTTCGGACTCATACGCATAGATCCATGATTCGTCACCTGTGACGATCTTATAAACGTCTTTTGAAGCATCGCGTTCGTATTTTTGCAGCATTTCTTTACACCAATCCACACGAGACTTTTTTTGAGCGATTGTCAAATTGTGCGGGATCCAACGAGAACAAACCTTTTTTACAGCCAGGTGTTCATGCAATATCGAATGTATGCTGGTGGGAAAAATGCATAGGCATGCCTCTATCTGAAGGTATGTTACATGACGGTCTTGCATTATCAGTTCACGTACGGCATCGATGTTTTCTGGCACAACGGCTGCTTTTGTACCAGTTTTTCACAGTGCTATAGGATGGAGCTTCATAGCCATACAAAGATTTTAGTTCATCGATGCACTCTTGTCGTGATAATCCACGTCGAAAGTTGTGAAAAATGATCGCACGAAAATGTTCACGAGTTAATTCCATTTTTTGGCCGAGATGAATTTTTTAATTCCCTGTAAATTAAACAATTCACGATTAAATGACAAAACGTTCTGAGTGATGTTATGCTAAAAAATGTCAAACTTTCCAATGGAAATGTCAGATTGCACCTGGCAACACTTAGTGTTGCCCAGTCCAGAAATATATATAGCAACCTACGTACACATATGGGTATATTAATTTAAAAAAATTTTTTATCATTTATATGACTTTGCGCGCCTGGATGGATGGTTTAAAAAATTTGATAGATGCATTTGCTGTTGTATATTCGTCCGTTATTTAACCTTAAGGTTCATCTTAATCTTCACCGTTGCCTGCAGATAACTGCTTTCTTCTTCTTCAATATTAATTTCATCTTTATGTCATTTTCTTCCTCTTAGACACTACAATCGTGGGTTGTACCCAAACTTCGCAAGTTGTGTCTATACTTTGCGAGGTCATACATGTTGTACATCCCAACATGGACATGGGTCCCGAGTCCAAGGAGCTTTTCGGTAGAATATCATCTTCCATGCGAATGACAAGCCGTAACCACCATGTTTCTTGAATTTGTATGCTCTTAACTATAGCCATGTCGACGTAGAACACATACATTTCTTCTTCGATATTTGTCGCTCATGCGGACGTCTTCAAAGCTTTTACGAACAACAGTTCTCTCGAAGGCTTCAATTGCTTTTTCGTCTCAGGTCTGCGCCAAACAATGGGACGGGAATAATGAGAGACTTATGGAGCATAATTTTTGTCCCTCGAGAGTCAGATCTGCTTCACAGTTTTCTACCGATATTAAATTAACACCTAATGGCATGAGTTATTCTGCGCTTGTTTCCCAAGCTTATTCTTTACTGGAGTAGACACCGGTTAGTCTTTTCTTCTTTTCGCAATTTGGCTCCAATTCGAGATACCAATTGCAGCCGGGTCCTTCTCCACCTGATCTCTCCAACGAAGTGGAGGTGTTCCTCTTCCATTGCTTCCCCCAGTGGGTAATGCGTCGACCTTAAATTTTCCGCAGAACCTTTCTCTCGAAAACTCGTAACGTCGACTTATCAGATGTTGTCATCGTCCATCCCTCTGTGCACCATTTGGTGGGATTTTAGGGCTCGACGAGACAAAGGTATATCCTGCGAAGAAACTTTCCAAATCGAACGACTATAGCATATAACTGACACAAAAACTGACCGATCAAAGTCAAGTTTTTGTAAGGAAAAATTGTTTATTTCTGAAGGGTATTGTTTGAGCCATGCTTTACCTTCTCAACTACACCTTCAACTTTATATACATCTTTTATCTCAACTTCACATTCATCTCAACCTTCATATATTTCTTTTTTCCAACGTCATAATAATTTCCATCTTCATCTTCCCTCTCATGATTATCTTTATCTTCATTTAAATCCTTAACTTTATTTTCAGATTTATCTTTATTTTTATCTCTGTTTTAATTTTCAACTTCACCTTCATATACATTTTGAACTTCACAACCGTTTTCATCTTCATCTCCCTCTACACTGGCATTTTAAACTTCATCATATCTTCAACTTAAAATTCCAACTTCCATATTTTTCCCTATATATATCTTTATCTTTACGTTCAAATTCATCATTTTTTTCTTTTATATATATCTCTAACGTTTTCTTTATCTGCCTCTATCTACCATAAGTCTCCAACAACAACATACCTCTCCTGCTTACCAACTTATTCACTTACAAATCTAAATTACCTTTGAGCATGCTCTTGCATTCTGCTATAAAAATAGTCTTAAAAGACAGTCTTAAAAAACATCTAAAAATCACTCAATCGCTTTATGTCTACGACGCGCCATTTAAATACGATTTACTCGACAAACACATCTCCTCGACCAGTCGTCGTGCCATCGTGCGTATCACTGGCGCGTGCTTTAAAAGATTTTCATTCTCTTACTTCCCCCGTTTCTATGATTTTATTTCACGTAAATATATTTTTGTTGAGCCAACACTTTTTATTGCCATTTTAAAACAATTATGATTATTCTGTTTGCGTCATTTCGTTTCTGCTATTTTATTGTCTTCGGCACTTAGCTGGAAAATAAATTCGTACACAGATAAATTGACACTTGGCTGATATTAGGAAAGCTGCGGGAGATAGATGAATCAACAGTGGGGTTGTGGATAAAATAGAATAATAAAAACATAAAGAGTTGAGAGAATAAGATGACTGATATTGAAAACTCACAGGCGATTTTAAATTAAAATGAGTCCCAGAGGGAAAGAGAGCCTGATAAATCCCTAATTTCAGTACATGAGAGAGCTCATTATAGAAAGCTGAGATTAAACTGAATTCATTGCACTCTATCTCTTGTCTACGTTTTGCAGAATTAATGGGTACGTTGAGCAGCTGCTACATGTAATATATTCTCAACATGTGTATAGATCAAAAGTACTCCGATTCTGCACTCCACTCCCATTTATAGTGACTTCGAAGATAGAAATTTTTCTCTAATACGATAATGCTAATGCCTAAAGGTGAACATCTTGTAAATAGTTTGCTGAAAGACCAAAGACTTCTCTCCACTTTTGAGGAAACGGTTATAAAGGGTGATCCCATATGGTCCATACGCTGAGTCCAATTCTTGATGACTTGTTCGAGCATTTTGACTGGTAACTGGCGAACGATACGCGTGATGTTTTGTGCCAAGGCCTGAATCGAGGCGGGATTGTTCGCTTGTTCTTTAGACTTTACATACCCGCACAGGAAATAGTCTAACTGTATGATATCACACGATTTTGTTGCGCAATCGACCGGCCTAAAACATGCAATTATCTGCTCACCGAAGTGTTCTCTCAATAACGCCATTGATTGATGCGATGTGTGAGTAGTAGCGCCGTTTTGTTGAAGCCAAAAGTCACCGAGATCACGAGCCTCACTTTCAGGTATGAAATATATATAAGGGTAACACGATAACAGTCGCCATTGACGGTTACATTCCCATCGACATCATTTTTTAAGAAATATGGATCGATGATTCCACCGGTCCACACACCACGCCAAACCGTTGTTTTTTCTGGACGAAATTACAGCTTTTGACGTTGTTCTTCGTCCCAAATGTAGCAATTTCGCTTGTTTACATACCTATTGAGCCAGAGCTCGTTAAACAGAAGTTGGCTCGATATCGTCGAATATTCTTGGAACCTTTCAAGAGCTTAGAGAGTGATGCAATGGCGCATCGAAATGTCGACCGGCGTCAGTTCTTACACAAGCTGTATTTTGTATGCTTTCAATTTAAGATCTCGGCGTAAAATGCGTCTAGTCTTTCCATACGTCAGTTCAAGTTGCTGCCGTCGGCGCCGAACCGACTCTCCATGATCATGGTGTACACTCTCCACTAGATTTGTTATATTTTCTTCACTGCGTGCTGGACGTGGTCTATTCGGACGAAAAATATCCAATAATGGCAGAAAGAAAATGAAAATTTAATTTGTCTCGTATTGTTCCAATCACTCAAGCACTGCAGTAATGAAATGTGACACAAGTCATTTGACGACGGCAATGCGACTTTGCAACTGGAATTATTTTCGCTTCTATGGACACTTCACTCGAACAATCATTGCCACAAAGTTGCAGCGACAGCTGGTTTCAAATTAATGCATTTGAAAGAGTGGAAAGGCATTATTTATTACTCTTAGTCTGGAGTAATTAATGGTAATGGCAGGAATGAGTAAAGTAGAACAAGAATAAAAAGTCGGTTAGCTTTCGGAGGAGATATTGAAAATATTTTATAGCGTGAGGTCATAATATTATATTTAATAGCAGGTCCTATGGATGTTTTAAGATGAGGATAGAATAACTAAAGCATGAGACTCAAGCAAATAGTAAATATTTAAAACCGAAGTATAAACCGAATCTCTTTAGACGGCGCGTGGTTCGACTTGGGTGAGTATTAGTACACAGTGGCATAAAGGGTAGTGAGCCAAGCAATGTAAAGTTGAAGAGAGAACCTAAAAGCTAGAAAAGGTAAGAATGATTATATGCTCTAATTGAAAGACAACAAGTACCGTTTTCTTCAAGAAGTAGTACTATACTATTATGCACTAGATCTCTGTTAAATAACTCATAGTTATCATAGGTAAACAATTGAGCTACCTAAAATGGAACTCCTACTGAAGAGCTGTTGCTCCAATGTCAGGTTTGCGACCCTTCATAGTATTTTGGCTCTACATTAGTGACATCCGTTCCATACTAACATGCGGTGCGATGATATTGTGGTTGGCGTTAACGAATAAGTGCCGCATTAATCCCCTGGAACAGGTGTAACGGACGTGCTTACTTCGAAGGGGTGCAAAGAAAACTACGTCAACTAAGGCTCTGGAGGTTAACTTTGATATTCAGTCAATACTTGTGCATACACAAATGAAGTATGAGGCAATGCTTACGGCCAGCCAGCTTATGATTATGAGCCATTGGTCCAGACTTGGCGTCACTACGGACACGATAGCATACTCGACCTTGTTAAAGAACTCGAACTAAATTGTTATTATGACCAATTATTAAATTAAACTCAACGTTTGTATTCCCCTTAGAAAAGAATGAACCTATGATTCTAAGATGAACTATTTCAACAGTAGAATCTTCTTATTCACCGTCAAAACAGAGGGTTAAATCGGCTTCATTTGTAGTAATCCATACGCGGCTGTTTTCTTCAAACTAAATAAATAAAAGTCCGCCTTTCAGGCCAAAATTGTTGGCATAACAGAAGGCACCAACTGGGCTTCTGCTCCAACCAGCAAATCTATAAATCTTCTAGTGGACAGCCAAGCGGCAATTAAGACTTCGAGAGGTCACACCCTACCCTTAAGATCCTACCTAATTAGAAAATTCAGACCAAGTGCGGAGGTTGAAGAGACGCTGAAATATTATCTTTGCAATAGTCATCCTTCAGCCAAAAAAAAAGACACACATGTATATATTTTACGGCCTTCAATGCTCTAACTTAGTATCCATTGGAGAGCAGCAATGGAAAAAATTAGGTATTTTACCAAATTCTCTGAGTTAGCTGATGAGGCTTATTTTAGTTCCCAGCTGGGGGCACCATGAACCTAAACAGTCACTTGCGGTCTGGCGCTCACCGGCTCCCTCTTCAACCAACCAACTTCCAAATACCTTTAATTGAAGTCCCTTTGATGTTACAATGAGATTTTCCTTCCCTGTCACTTGTTTCAGGGCGGGGTTTGAAAATTGGTCGCATTTAATTGCGGATTGCCCGATGTACTCGGACATTAGGGATCTGGGTGGTATGGGGATTAGCTGGACTGATGGACGATTGGAAGTTAGTGGTGTGATCTTCACTAGTCGGAATACCGAACAGTTAGGGTCGTTTACGCGTGAATTATTTAAACGGCGAAGGCGGTTAGCTGGGAATTAGGGTTAGTTTTTGTATGATTGGTGTGTGTACGTGATGTATGTATGGGGTCCAACCCCTGGCCACCAGTCCAGAGCAGTATGGAAGCTCAACTGGTAGTAGTTTCGGCTACGAGGTCTGACCGGAGACTTAATTCTAGTACAACGGGAAGCAGGAGCCCTTGGAGGTAACTCCAACCTGCTCATGCGGACTGGCCCATCGGGGAGTATCGTGGTGGTTGTGGTGGTTGTGGTTAAAACCCAAATGCGGGAAGAACTGGCTTTGTCAGTTGAATGTGGAGTTGCATTGCAACCGGATGCCGGACCCAAAGCACGGCAGTGGTTTTAGATGGGCCTCGAACCCGACCAAGGTGGTTAGAGTGTCCATTCCACACTGCCAATTGGTACTGAAAATGCTTAGCATTCATTTGATCCGCTGTGCTTTTGAGCGCCGTGGAGTAAGGCTGTCGTCAGCAGGTACCCACGTTAAACACACCGGACGTTGTCACTTGTTTCAGTAGTAACAAACCGTAGAAAATATCTTATTGTTGCCTCTTTATAATGAAAGGATTTGGGTTTCCTTAGGAATAACTAATGTAATAATTTTCAAAGTCTCTTTTTTAAACAATTTGAAGCACTTTTAGAGCAAAAGTGTGTCTATCCGAAAATATTCCAAGTACTATACTGTCTGCAAGCAAGAAATGAACGAAGTCACACCTATAATTCACAATTATTTACCAAATGCGTTATGTAATGCTAGCAAAGCAACGAACACTTAACGTCCCTAATATAAATATTTTATAGAAGCTTCACCCAACTCATGCAGGCCGCAGTGCTCCGCTTGAGACCGACGAAACCGCATATATATTCATTTTGCGTTTAAGGCTTACTACAAGCAACGTGAGGCTGCCCATTAAAAGCCACCACATTTTATTTAAAAATTAACGCTATTCTTCACATTTCATTTATTTTTCAGCTTTTGTTTATTTTTTCTGTTTTTTTTTTATTAGACATACATTTAACAGCTCAATTGGAAAGACCCCGGCCGACCGTAGTAAGACATATTTTTTTTGGAAATATTCCTTTTCTCTCCCTCCAAATTTCCGTAACCATTTTTGTGCTACGATTTGTCCTTTGCTTCAAAATAGGCCTCGGTTTCGGCGATTACCTCTTCATTCAACGAAAATCATTATTTTAAGATCTGAGAACAGGAAGTAGTTCCTGGGGGCCAGAGCCAGCTCAATTCATGGATTTGCCTTCTCTTTCTTCAAATGTGGCACTTTTTCGGAGCGACGTTTCATCCGTTGTCACAAATCGATACAAAAACTTAACTTTCAAAACACTGCTCCGAATCATCAACTCGTCGTTACTTCTGGTCAAAAGTGAACTCGCGCGATACCCATCTTTCACAGAGCTTTCTCATAAGCTTTCACCGTATTCTTCATATCTAAACTTAGTATACCATAGGTGCCGTTCGTGATGGTTGATTTTTCTGCGTCAGTTTCCGGAAACTCGTCATCAAGCCAAAGTTTTCTTCAACTGTATTTCTTCTTTTCAAAAACTGAACTCTCCTTTTGAGGGTTAGCGCCTACTAAAAACCATTAGAATTTAAGTCTAGTGGCGCCGTCAATATATCAGGCCGGTGACTTTTCAGTTGGCCGGTTATATTTTTTTTAATGTCTAATTGCCTCGGTTTTATATTTTACGCCGTTTTTGTCACAACTCATTTGTTTCAATGATATCAAGCGTTTGTGATTTTTTTTTCTTCTTTTTGTTGGTTTTTATTCCACTGCTGCATGTGGGCGTGCAATTTGCTTGTTGCGTCATGTCTTCTATTGTCCTTTCAATAGTATTTTTCTCCCATTGCCGACCTTGCTCCAATTCGTTGCTGCTGCCGCTGCCGCTGCCGCAGCCGCTGTTGTTTTCGTTTTCGCTTTCACGTACCACGTGGCCAATTAATCAACGCGTTTGCACTGTCTCTCATATTAATTTCCGTTTCGTTGATAGTGTATTTTTGCTGCGTGCGAAAGTGGAAACTGTAGAAGCGTGTGCAACGTACGAGTATAAAAATCAAAAGCACCGGCGAGGCAATGATATAGAAAAATATGAATGCCTATTATTCACGATTTTGGACTCATTTGGTGGTAGTAAGACGATTATGTTTTTCTTACTACGACTATTCCAGGTAGACCTTATACAAAACAAGGTGCCTTGCCTGATATCGTAGGGGCCTTCAACAACGTACAGAGGGAGGTGGTTATATGAGCTCTCAATTAGTTTGAGTTCGAAGAATGGGCAACGGTCGAAGAATGGTTGTAGCGGAGTGAAGGAGTGTACGTACACTTTAGGAAGTAAATAGGTGCACTCGGCAGGGTGGGGTCCTTTCGGCCTTGCTCTGTATGCAAATGATCAACGACCTTGTGAAAGAACTTAAAGAACGAGACTGTCAAGCAGTTACCTACGCTTCCGACATGGCTTATTGGTAAAATTGAAATTCCTAAACATCGTTTACGGCCACACCCAAAGGTAACTAAATATAGTACCCACATATATAAATGGACAGAAAATACAAAATTTTTTATATTAACGGGTGATTTTTTTGAGGTTAGGATTTTCATGCATTAGTATTTGACAGATCACGTGGGATTTCAGACATGGTGTCAAAGAGAAAGATGCTCAGTATGCTTTGACATTTCATCATGAATAGACTTACTAACGAGCAACGCTTGCAAATCATTGAATTTTATTACCAAAATCAGTGTTCGGTTCGAAATGTGTTTCGCGCTTTACTTTTGTTCAGCGATGAGGCTCATTTCTGGTTGAATGGCTACGTAAATAAGCAAAATTGCCGCATTTGGGGTGAAGAGCAACCAGAAGCCGTTCAAGAACTGCCCATGCATCCCGAAAAATGCACTGTTTGGTGTGGTTTGTACGCTGGTGGAATCATTGGACCGTATTTTTTCAAAGATGCTGTTGGACGCAACGTTACGGTGAATGGCGATCGCTATCGTTCGATGCTAACAAACTTTTTGTTGCCAAAAATGGAAGAACTGAACTTGGTTGACATGTGGTTTCAACAAGATGGCGCTACATGCCACACAGCTCGCGATTCTATTGCCATTTTGAGGGAAAACTTCGGACAACAATTCATCTCAAGAAATGGACCCGTAAGTTGGCCACCAAGATCATGCGATTTAACGCCTTTAGACTATTTTTTGTGGGGCTACGTCAAGTCTAAAGTCTACAGAAATAAGCCAGCAACTATTCCAGCTTTGGAAGACAACATTTCCGAAGAAATTCGGGCTATTCCGGCCGAAATGCTCGAAAAAGTTGCCCAAAATTGGACTTTCCGAATGGACCACCTAAGACGCAGCCGCGGTCAACATTTAAATGAAATTATCTTCAAAAAGTAAATGTCATGAACCAATCTAACGTTTCAAATAAAGAACCGATGAGATTTTGCAAATTTTATGCGTTTTTTTTTTTTAAAAAGTTATCAAGCTCTTAAAAAATCACCCTTTAGAAGTCCCTGCTCTTCAAGCAGTGGACAGGTTGAACTACTTGAGGCTTGAAGAAGCTACCATGGAAGCCAAAAGTCGAGCAGAAAATAAGGCAGGCATAGCAGTTGACCAATTGAGGAACGTCTTTAGTTCTGCTTTCTCCAGACTAAATAAGGAAGCGAAGCAAATGGGTGTGGTAGTGAACGAGGGCAAGACGAAATATCTCCTGTCATCAAACAAAACAGTCGTCGTACTCGAGATTTGGCTCCCAAATCATTGTTGATAGTCATAGCATCGAAGTCGTCTATCTTGGAACCAATATTAACAAGAACAACAATTTTAGCCACGAAAGCAAAATAACTCGTGCCAACAGGTGCTACTTCGGACTGGGTAGACAATTGATAAGTAAAATTCTCTCTCGACGAACAAAGAGCAAATTCTATAAGTCACTCATCATCCCCGTCCTGCTATATGGTGCAGAGGCACGGACGCTGGCAACGTTTGCTGAGTCGATGTTACGAGTTTTCGAGAAAAAGGTTAAGCAGAAGATTTAAATCAAAGGAAGAGGAAAATCTCTACTCCGTTGGATAAATCAGTTGAAAAAGGATCTGGCTGCACTTGGTATTTCGAACTAGCGCCAAATTGCGAAATAAAGAAACGATTGGCGCGCTGTTGCAAACTCGGCTATAACCGTTTAAGCGGGGTCTACGCCATTAAAAAAGAAGGAGAAGGACAACACAACTAATAACACTCAATGACATTTCATATGTTTCAACTGTAGACATAGCTGGTTGATGTTTGGCGGCGAAGGCAGCTATTCGACTTAGGGAAGGTGAATATGTGAGGGATCCTGGACAGAGATACATTAAAATTCTCTGCTAGTTTGATTGAATTGCTTATGATCTAGACCAATGAGTCGCGGAAACTTCTCTTGGCGGTTGCTTTTCTACTCACACACTTGCCGGGGTTTCGTAGGCGAGGCGATGCCGTTGGAAAAGAGATGCAGTGAACTTCTTCACAGATTTAGATAAATTATGAGAGAGTATAGGAAGTGGAGTCTACAGAGATTTATACTGTAAAATCTATATCATCGTATAATATTATTCAAATGCTTTATATTTTACTCGCCAGTATCAAGGTCTTCCTAAGACTCCTTAAATATGGACTTTTATGTAGGTATCCGAAACAACTGTGTTTGAGTGCTCTTACTGGCGCACATTAAAAATAAGTTTTATCGACACTAACTCAAACCGCTAACCGCATCCCCGTTAGCAATGCTTCTTGCTAAAAATTCAAATCGTAAAAGAGAGAAAGAGGTGAAAACAAAAAATGTACTTTAAAGCAATGAATGTGAGTACTGAGTTAAATTTAATGAAGCTTGCGAGTATCTGCTTTTGTCAAAAAGGATTAATGTGCATACACACATACAGGTGAGAGAAGTGTCTGCGCTAGCAGATAAATAATATAATCAAAGAGAAAAGAAACTTCAAACTCTACATATTTACTTTAGGACACCTACATGATCCACGTCGTTTGCACTGTCAAACATTTAATTCAATTTTAACTTCTTTCAGCAATCCCTTTTGCATTTTTTCGCATTTCTCAGTTAATGGAATTCTTTCACCTGCTGCGTTTTCACTGATAAAAAACGCTCTGCTGCTGATACCAATGTGCGGTGTGTGCAAAGACCTTACAAAGTGTTCATTGGATTAATGTGAGTGGGGCCACATTAAAGAATTTTCTTGCACGTTTGTATGTCTACAGGTAAAGTGACAACTTCCATTAGCTGTCACATCTCTTTATGCTTGGTTTACGTTCTGTTCTCTTCTCCCAAAATTTGTATGCAACAGATGAAACACAATTATACGCAACGCTGATGAGTATACAGTCATTTAACAGCAGTCGATACGATTATATTTAAAGTTTGCTAGGTAATGGCTTCTTCGCTTCGCCACTCTGCAAGTATTTTAAGGACAAATGAACGTTATTTTTCAGAATTTCCAGCTTAAAAGTTTTCCTCGAGTAGTCAACATTGTGGAATACATAAATACTCACAATAATATTCGGGCTCCCTCTCTATATTAATATAACGAGTAATACTGGATTCGAACATTGCTTGTTCAACTAGTGAACCAGTTGAAAGTTTATTGAGAGGCAAACACTCGCAGACTTTGCATTTAAGATTTTAACGTAAATGTGATTCGAAAAAAGCATTATATTAGTCTCTGATATCTGTAAAGTTCGAAAGAGGAGAGCTATAGAGTAATTATTGCAAATTATTTTAAAATTGCATTTTGTGACTTCGAATTGGTACAAAGAAGAGTCTATCAAGCAGACATCTCTATTAACCATGTCATTAGCCGATGCCAACATTTTTTGATGTACATTGAACTATGTCAATGTTGTCATATGTCGCGTACAGCGTGACTGCTGTATTCAAAACGCAAAGGACCATAAATCTTCCGCAGAATCTTTCTCTCGAAAACTCGTAACGTCGACTCATCAGATGTTGTCATTGTGAATGCCTCTAGCAGGTCGGGAATAATGGTTGACTTATAGATTTTGGTCTTTGTTCGTCAAGAAAGGTCTTTACTTCTCAATTGCTTACTCAATTCAAATTGGAAAGAGTATATCTGCGTTAGATATCGAGGCTGACTTCTAAGTTAAGACTGTCAACATTGACGTGGGAGCCAAGTTGAGAGTGAGACGACTGTTTGTTTGATGACAGGAGATATTTCGTCTTGCCCTCGTTCACTACCATATCCAATTGCTTTGCTTCCTTATCCAGTTTGGAGAAAGTAGAATTTACGGCGATGTTGTTGAGACCAATGATATCAATATCATCTACGTACGCCAGAAGCTGTACATTCTTGTAGAATATTGTACCTTCTTTGTTCAGCTCTGCATCTCGAATTATTTGCTCCAGCAGTATGTACATTGGAGAAGTCGCACGATGGGGAATCGCCTTGTTTAAAAGCTCGTTTGGTATCGAACGGCTCTCAGAAATTCTTTCCAATCCTGACGGAGCTTTTTGTATTGCCTTGGACAAAGCGACATTAAGGCAACTCGTGTTATCAAACGCAGATTTAAACTCGACGAAGTAGTGGGATATGTCGACCCTCTTTTGATGGGTCTTATTTTTCTAGGCTTAAAGCCATACTGATAAGGTCCAATCAGTTTGTTGACGATGGACTTTAATCTCTCACACAGTATGCTGGACAGAACTTTATATGCGATGTTGAGGAGGCTTATCCTCCGGTAGTTGCGCAGGTCTCTATTTTTGTGGATTGGGCAAAGCACAGTTAATTTCCAAACGTCGGGTATGCTTTCGTCCGACCATATTTTGAACAGAAGCTGATGCGCGCTCCTTATTTTTTCGACGCCGCCGTGTTTGAATATCTCGACCGGCAATATATTGTCCTCCGCCGCACAGTGGGGTAAATGGTGCTCAAAATGGAGATTAATTCCCACAAGGCTTCTAGTTATGGAAAAGTTATTTTTTTTAGTTAATTAATCATAAAGAACTAAGAAAATAATGCAATTCGAGTTTTTTGATTGTTTTTTTTTTTATATCTTAAAAAACAAAAATATGCTGAACATCGGTTTTCTAAATTTTTAATTTTTTTTAAGCTTCAAATTTTATTTAAAATATATAAACTGTTTCTTCATCACTATAATCATATTCATGATCATTGTCGTCTTCGCTTGAATTTTTATCATCGCCTTCATCATCATCGTCATCATCAACTTCATTATTATTGCCACTCTCTATCACGATCAACTCTAATGCTTCTTCGGGTAAATCCTGCACTTTTTTTTTTGTAATTTTCTTGTGGTTGATATAACGGGGTCAGAACTGATTAAAAGTCTGTTAAATATGTCTTCATTTGCTTTTTTTCTGCTGCATTTGCGAGAAAAATGTTCTCTAAAATTCTTAAAATCTTTGTTTCGAGCTTCCTGAGCTTCTTCTGATAATTGTCCGATTGGCAACATAGCGTGCGATATTATCTCTGGTCCATGGATAAAATATTTGTGAAGTGTTGGAGGCATGTTATACCAAGGATAACATTCAACGAAATATTTTGCTGTATTTAAAGCGTAGTCACGAAACTTCTGTACCTCAATATCGTGCCCACTAGAAACAATTACGAGTATTGTATGCATCTTTTTAATCAAATTTATGTCAACTTTAGTAATTGCTGCTGACATCTCGGGATTTTGAAAGAAACGCCTAGCTGTATTGCCATCGTTAGAATTCCCAAAGCCAAGTTTCGGTTGGTCAACAATCAGACCAATTTTATCTTTAAATTCTTTTTGAATCCGTGCTTTATTTTCCGAAACTAATAGTTTCTCGCTTTCTGTTCGAGCTTGCCACTTTTTTATAGACAATTTATATGATAAGTGGAGAAGACATTCAAAGAACCTAATCCACCCATGAAGTATTGAAAGCCCAAATTGTAAATTTTCTGTTTTTACAAGTTTCTTCACCATTTCATCAATTTTATTAAAATCTTTCGAGCTAGCTCCACATAAATTACGTTATTTTGTGTAGATGTTGTTTCTGTTAATGCATTGCATACTTTTCCATCAACCATAGATAAAATTAAATTGTGTGTAACTTCCAAATATTTATTTCCATAAGGTATAACCGAATTAACAAGATTTCGTATTTCTATACCAACTCTTTCGTTTTCAGTTCTAGAAACAGCTGTGGACTCTTTTACAAATTCAATTTTTAAAGGCCTGCAGAACCTGGTAGAAGCTGGGTGCGGATTTTGCCATATAATTTTGCTACCACAAATCAACCTGATTGGAACAATACAGGTGATAAAAACTGATAAATCATTTGCACCCGGATTTTGGTACGCTTGCTTATATGAGCTGTGTCCAGAGCTTCCATCGAATCCCCACTTAGTGTACAAGCATAAATTCGTCATTTCCTCATCGTTCAATGTTTTAATTACGTTATTTTGGGCTAAAGTTATACGCTCAGTGGTATGGTCTAAAAGGGCTTGCAAGCTTACTTGTGCTGAAATCTCGGAAAAATGCATGCTCTCACGTCTAGGATAACAATCCTTTTTTGCTGATTGGACATATGAATAGCAAGGAAACCTATCTGGAGCAGATTGCCTTATAACATTGTACTGTTGTCGAGATAACTTTGCTTCCACCAAAACAAATAAAGCGTCTTCTTTGGACATTTGCTGTGATAGTGATGATTTGGCAATACTTTTATGAAATTTTTTCGCTCTCGATGGTGAACTTGCAACCTCTTTCACTATCTTTGACGCCTCCACTTGCCCTGAAGCTCTAAAACTCATTTGTGCAGCATAAGCTAATAAAGGCAAAGGCACACTATCTCTTAAAAATTTACTTTTTTTGCTTCGTTTTCTCATTTGATTCTTCAAATGAAAGTTCTTTGCGGCCACGTTTCATTCCTTGTGAATGGGTGAAACCTATCGAAGAATCCAGCCAACTTTGGTTTAAATTGACTAATAAAGGTTTTTATCCTGTCATCAAACTCTTTTATAAATTCATCAGATGGCTCAATACGCTTTTTCAATTGCTCTTTGAAAAATTCAAATTTTTCATTAAATTTATCACAGCCAGAGTTTTTCATTACGTCATAAAGACTTTGACGAGGAACCCAAATTACATTAGAACTGGTTCCTATAAGGAAGATAATAATATTTTCATCCTCTTTAAATGTAGTCAATGTCGGTATCGGTTTTACCATGTTAGTTAAATATACATCACTATTGTTATTTCTCTCGACTGCACATGACATACAAACATACTAATGATAAATAAAAATTGCGCGGGAAAAAACAATGTCGGTTATCATGATTTTACATATACCCTAAACCTTAGATAAGAACCTTATGCCATATTAATTAATTATTACAAAATGTAAGAAATCAATATTTTATTTCAAAAATGTATGTGATGATGTTTATTATTATACAAATGTAAGTAAAACGCGAATTTTAGACTATTCCGGGTTCTTATGCATTAAAACTGCCGCTTATCGTAACGTAGGGTGTGAACAAAGCAAACAGGCATCCACTGAACAACAAAAACAATAACAAACCTTTTTTTGCAATTGCTGTATTTGTTCTTCTTCTGCCTTGAGAAATTCGTGTATATTTGAGCAGGTAGTTCGCATAAAGAAATGCATATACTGAGAAAGTGCGCAGTATTGGCGCAACTTTTTTTTTTACAAAAAGAAACTACAACAGCCATAGATTATGGGAATGAAACAAGATTGCTCTACCCCGCTTAACTCACAACTATATGTCTGCATATAAGGTCGAAATCCCAACATTTTAAGGCTTTCGCCCAAAAAAAAATTAAAATACTTAGAGACACGTAAAAACACAAATGAAATATTTTTGTATTTACTAAATTACCTGAACAAGAAGGCTTCATTACAATTTTCTCAAGATTTGTCCAGATAAAGAAAATAAAAAACTTCGAAAAATTAAAAAAATCACGTATATCACTGTGCGCATACAAAAAGAAATAAACTTGCATTTTTCAGAGAATATTACAAGAAAACTGTACATTTTTTGCCAAATATTTGTTCAGTTAGTGATGTAGAATTTTATCTACTTTTGTTTGATACCAAAAATTTACTTGTACCTTGAATTTTGATTTTTGAATTAATCTCCAAAATCGACACATTTTACCCCAATGTGCGCCGCTTTGATGTTCTTTACATGGGTAACTGAGGGACTAGTTCGCGCAAATGCAGATATGCAGAGAGATAAACCGAAGGACATGGCAAAATAAGCTCACCTCATCACGCCTGTCATTTTTATATGTATTTTACAGGATCTCCTACGTTAGCAGGCGACAACGACGGGGTGTTTCCAAAAGCCCAGTTATCAACCGTTACATATAATACGGCTTTAATTTCAGCAAAGTCTAGAAGTGTTGGATTTGCCACGCTCAGATTCATATACCCAAGGTGCGGTATGTACTGCCTTTGCAGTCCCTGGACGTTAATGACAACTAAAAATTTTCTTGAAATAGCCACTGCTAACCTTTTCCAATCACATACATTCACATTTATAGCCATTGTCGCTGTTGTTGTAGCACTTTTACTTAAGCTAATTGCACTTGTTATAATTTGAGGCAATATTTTTCTGAAGTTAATGCCTTTTCACAAGAAGTTGCGCGTGTGTTTATGTACGTATGTACAGCTATTATTATTTTTTTTTTTAATGAAATTTCAGTGGTGCTCGCTTGCAAATGGCTACACTTTGTTTTTGTTATTATTTTTCGCCATTTGTTTCCAGGACGCATTAAGATAAGCGCACTTTGAACAAATCACCCACAATTAATTTTCGAGGACGCACTACCAGAGGTACTACAACGGTTGTGCAGAGCTGGTGGCTTTTCGATTTTATGACAAAAACAATAGCAGAAAAATTTAAAACAAACCGAAAGGCAACAAAAATCAACTTTTAGAAAGTGCTAAAAAAGTCATAATCATTACTATTTGCCATATTGATGACTGTACGCGGATATATTGTAAACTCCGTACCCACATACTTAGTACAGTAAAGCGCAAAGCCGATGCAATGACATGGTGTCGTCGCGAGCTGTATACCGCCGTTTCTACTTAGTGCTACTTGTAGAAGACCTAAGCTCAATTTGACAGTGTGGATCTGGACAGGTAAATTTATTTGAAGCAGCCAGCTTTACTCTATAGGAATATATATACATATATATATAAAATCACAAATCATTAAAATATAAGCTCAAGACAACTGCTTCGAAGAAAAAGGAACCACATTATACCACTTCTTGAACTGAGTTATGTACGATATCTATTGAAATTACCATACCTTCAATGAGCACTGGCCTTTAGCGGAGCTTCGATGCCAATTAAAAGATAAGTTCGTCGATGCACTGTTACTGAGTTAATCCGTGTCGAACGTTGTGAAAATAATTGCTGGAAAATGTTCACAATTTAATTCCTCTTTTGGGTAGAGATGAATATTTTAAGTTACTGTATACATCACATATAGCGCTCGTATGTCAAAACGTTCAGAGCACATATAACAACAAAAATGTCAAAGCTTACGATTAAGTGGTGAGTTGTCAGATTGCAAAATTAGGGTTGTCAAACTGTGATACATAGACGCAATCCACGTAGTTTTTTTACGAGAATTTGCCAGCGTTATGCTATACTGACTCGATATGAACAACTTCTTCGGATACTGCACCATTGTCTTATGCAATAACCTATTCCAAGTTTCGTAAAGTTATCTCGTCAAATGGAAAAAGCTTTCTATACAAGCCCTTTTTTCCGATTGTTCAGCGATGTATGACAGCATATGCTATAGTGGTCTGATATCGGCGATAAAAAATATTTTGAAACCTGCAAGATTAATTCGCGTATATACAGACGAACAAATAGATGGACATAACAAAATCGATTCAGCTCATCATACCGGTCTTTATATATATATATTTTATAGGATCTCCGACAGTTCCTTAAAAACTTCGTGTTCAGGGTATATTAAGTTAAACAGTTCTGGTGACTCCAAAACTCATCACAAAAATTATCTCTTTTCAACGAAAATGTTGGAGAAATGCTTAAGTTTAGTGTAGAGGTTCCCGTGATGAGGAATTTGGGTCTCAAGTATGGATTCAAGGCCTTTATTCCACCACAGGATTCCGCCTCTCTTTTTCCAAATGACTACGGCCCCTAGCACCCAATAAGATCACGAGCTCTTTCGGGGAAAATACCATATGACAAATCAGGTGCGGTATTAATTTAGCCCTAACATTCAAAAGGCGCGTGTATAAGTTTGCGAATTCTATCATTTTGAATAATGACACTTTTTATTGTGAAAAAATTTATATTATTTATTTTTTATATATAAATTACTTTAATTTGCGTGTTGATAAAATATTGCTGAAAAAATACAGTTGAAGCAAACACTTGGCTTGATTATGAGTTTCCGTACACTGCACCAAGGAAACAGACACCTTTCAACTGACTGTATACATCTTAATGATTCATAACATTTGGGTATGAGAAAGCTCTGTGCAAAGTTGGTGTCGCGAGAGCTCACTTTTGAACAAAAATAACGACGAGTTGCTGATTCGGTTGTTTGTTTGGAGATGGTTCAGCATAATAAACCTGAATTTTTGCATCGATACATGACAACGGATGAAACCTGGTTCCAGCATTTCACTCCGAAGTTTAATCGACAATCATCCGAGTGGAATGCAGACGATAAACCCGCTTCTAAGTATGGAAAAACGCAACAGTCGACAGGCAAGGTTTACTGTATTTTGGGATATTTTTAATGTCTATCCTGAAAAATGAAGAACCATCAACAGTGACTATTACATAGCCTAATTGGACCGTTTGAAGAAAGAAATCAAGGACCACAAAGACAATGCACCACGTCACAAGTCAGTAAAAACCATGGCAAAAATCTACGAATTGGGTTTCGAATCCACCATATTCTCTGGATCTGCCCCCCAGCGACTATTTCCTGTTCTCAGTTCTCAAAAGAATGCTCACTGGGAAAAAATTTTCGTCGATGAAGAGGTGATCGCCGACGCTTAGGCCTATTTTGAAGCAAAATACAAATCGTGCTAGAGAAATGGTATCGAAAAGTTGAAGGATCACTTTAATCCGTGTATCGCTCTTGAAGGGAACTACGTTCAATAAAAAATACGAGTTTTTCCAAACCAATTTTAGTAAGGCGGGTCGGAAACTTTTCAACTGACCTGTTAGAGTAGATCTGCAAAGTGTTAAAAGTCTCCACAGAGTTGCTACAATTAAGTCTACTCTGCTTTCCGCAATACTGTAGTGATACTTGCACAAAAAGCACTGCAACAACAATAAAAAATTTACATTTGTATATCAAGCACAATGCGCACTTATCCTCATTCCGGCACTTGCGACACTGATTTCTCGCATTTCGTTTATGACCGCAAATCAAAAATAGATCATGGCGTTTTTATGAACTTGCACACACACACACATGCACACGCTCAACTAACAAGCATATCACAGCAAGCCGCACACAATTAAGCTGATAAATACAACATGCAACATACTCGTAAATGCAAGCATACATTGTGGCGCAAGGGCCGCCGACGAGCTGTTGCTGTTGTTCGCAAATGGACACACTCATGCATACAATACACTTACACTCACACACACACGTGCTCCTGCGATCCAGGCCTCGTAAATGAAAGCGTATAAAAGTAAATTCAGGCATAAGCGTGCAACACCAGCAACAACAACCACCAATAACTCTATAAGCAACCGTTTTCTGGGTATGTATGTACACATATGTATATGCATGCAGATATGTGTATGTAAGTATGCATGACGCAGCAATGTGCGGCAGTAAAGTGGGAACGCAACAATTTCGTCGCACTTAATGCGACATTAATGTGGCAACAACAACTGCCAGGCATAACATCAGCAGCAAAAGTGTCGAAATGCCGCTTAGTCACTATAAGTCCGCACAAAGATACACCCCCCAAGACACGCAGACACAATGTCCTTAGCACACTTATAAAGCAACAACAACAACGCAATGAGGCATTGAGGCAGCCAGTAAAGTGTTGCCAAACATAAGGCACAGATCGACGAAGAAGCGAGCACTTAGGCTGGCTTTATGACAGCATGAAGACTAATGACTGTAGCGGGAGGGATAGGACATAGGACTCTGTGGGATGGAGTTCATTGATTTTGTATGCGAGAATTTGCAACTAACTTGGCAACTGGTTTGACAGTAAGGCGTATTTGAATTGTTGCAGAGCCTGAAAAACTAACACTTGTTGTTATTGTTGTTGTAGCGACAAAAAAACTTTTTCTAAATAATTTGAAGGAATACTGTCGAGTTTTTCATCCATAGCCCGCTGAAAAACAGGGTAGATTCCGGTTACGCAGCCGCGACTGCGATGGGTAGTTGACATAGCACAAGTCTTCCGGAGATAACGGGGTACGAATGAATCTAATTTTTACGATACTGACGTGTTTCGATATCGTCTTGTAAGTGGGATTGCATTTGAGCCAGACCAGGTGCCAACGAACGGAACAAATAATAAACGTATAGTGCAATATCTGACGAAAATTGGCGGGTGTGGTAGGGCGTTCCTTTTAACTCCCTCCAGGTTGGCTTTAATATATTTAGAAACATGATATCAAGCGTTGTAATGCAGCTGAATCACTTTTTCATAGCTCTCCAGGTACTCAAGTCATAAGGAACCCAAGTTTCTTGTTTTTGAATCATTCCCAGCGCATATAGTCGCTTTAAAATTGCTTGGCGGGTGGCTTCCAATACTAAATCAAGTTCTTCTGTACTTTGAGACGGATCCTCATCGAGCAACGACTTCAATTCACCATATTTGGAGGTTTGTGACCTTCCTTCACGTAGACGGGCGTTATTGTTGAAATCGCAGCTTTTGAAACGACGAAATCACTCAGAGAAGTGCTTTAATTCCGTAAACTATTTGGATTTCCCGATCAGCCGTCAATTTCTTTGACAGAAAGAAGAAAATCAACACTTCTCGTAAGTGACGATTATTGGCAAAAATCGGGTATATAAAATAGCAATAATAAATATTCATTATTGGATAATATTCAACCCAATAAACCACGCTCAGCACGCAGTGAAGAAAATATAACACCCATAGCTGAGAGTGTAAACGAAGATTCTCTGTAATCAACACGGCACCGTTCGGAGGAACTCGGTCTGACGTATGGAATGATTTGGTTCATTTTACGTCAACATCTTAAATGGAAAGCGTACGAAATATTTGTGAAAGAACAGAAGCCGCTCGATCTTCCTAAGCGGCATGGTTTAACTCTATGGGCCTTTGAAAAGTTCTTAAAAGATCCGACGTTTTCGAGCCAAATTTTGTTCAGCGATGAGAGCCGTTTCTGGCAAAATTGCCACATTTGGGACAAAAAGATTCAAGAGCCGACATTTGATTCAAATAAAAGCACGGTTTGGTGTGTTTTGTAGGCCGGAGGAATCATCGGTCAATATTTCTCCAAAAACGATGCCGTTGAGAACGTAAGCAACAATGGTGACCGCTATCGCGACATAATAACTCACTATTTGATGCCCGAAATTCAAGCTCGAGATCTCGGCGACATTTGGTTACAATAAGATAGCGCCACTTCTCACATACCGCATTGGTCATTGGATTTGTTGAGAGAAAACTGCGGTCAGCAAATCTTTTCATGTTTTAGGCCGTTAGACTTTTTCCAGTGTGAAAAAATTAAAGTCTAATCCGCTTCTATTCAGATCTTAGATCTTCAAAAAATAAATGCCAAAGAATATTCTTTCGAATTTTAATAGATATTTCTCATTAAATTTAAAGTTTATGTGCTTTTTATTTAGAAATGTTGGCAAGCTCGAAATGGATCACACTTTATATAACACATAAATGAACAATATTACAAATATGGAAACGCAGTTTCACTCTAAAGTCATTTTTAACCTAACCGCAGGTTGTCAGATAGTCCTACAAAGAAGCTTAGTATGCTCCAATCTCACTTCCTACCCTTTATCGACCTCTCACCAGAAAAATTCTGCAGATCTGCGTTTTTCTAAAGTTTCTCACGTATGTTAAATGAATATCGGGGTTACAAAAGGGCCGTTCTAAAGTAAACAAAAAACTTTTTGAAACTAGAGCTCCCTGGTGGCGCCATCTATATGTCGACTGGGGCATTAGAATCCGCTATCTTAATTGATTATCCAGTGAGAATTTCATGACATTTAATCGGTTGGAAGTGAAGTTTTGCGTTTTAAGTGTCAATATGTTTGTGTTATCGATGCGAAAATGAGCTTCGAACAAAGAGCGAACTTTAAATTTTGTTTTAAAATTGGTAAAACTTTTACCGAAACGTTTCAATTGATTAAACAAGTTTATGGCGATGATTGACGTTTTCAAAGTGGTCATGAGGACATAAATGACGACCATCATGTGGATCAATCAAAATCCGTGATCACCGGAAAGTCCATCGGAACTGTGCTGAATTCATCAAATTAGCCGAAAATATCATTGAAATTCATGGAAATGGAATTGAAGAACTCCAAAACATCGATTTGTTGCATTTTGACCGAACATTTGGCTTACGAAAGGTGTGTGCACAGTTTGTTCCGTACAAATTGACTGACGACCAGAAATTGCTCTCATCGATCGGCGCTTATAACCGATTGTTTGACCAAAAATCACATTTTAACCACTATCCGCTCATCGTATTCACCTGACATGGCACCGTGTGACTTCTTCCTTTTCGAAAAAATGCATTTGCCCATGAAAGGAAAGCGTTATGTAGACGTAGAGGCCATTCAAAAAACTTGCACCGGCATATTAGCGGCCATACCGGCCAACAAGCTAAAACACTCGTTCGACATGCTTTTGAACTGTGCAAAAAGCTGTATTGAAGCAGGAGGAGACTACTTTGAATAAAATAAATTGATTTTGCCGAAAAAACGATTTGTTCCGTTTTCTTTTAAGTCTTGTTTACTTTGGAACATACCTTGTAATTCTCACTTGCAGTCAGAAGTCGTCTTAACTCATTCTCTGAATGAGACTAAGAGAGAAACGAATTCTTCAAAGAATTAGATAGTTCTATGCTTGAATAGCTCGAAGTGCTTACTAAATATTAAGCTGCTAAAATGATCACAAGTTAAGCAATGAGGAAATTAATGCGATAATGTTTTCCTAGAAATCAACAATGTGTGCACATACATATGTAACTCAGTGCTGTGGCGTTGCCATATAATTGAAACTGCTGAAGCGTATAAGTGCGCGTTAATTAACAAATTTCATTATGTGGTCCATAAAGCTTGCAGTATGAGCAGCGTCTTTGACATTAGGAAGCAAATAGTTAGAGTGTGGGTTGACGAAAAGAAAGTGCTGCCAGTGTTCATGCAGAAGGTGTCTACCGTACAAGACAAAGCTATGAGAGCTCAAGTCTTCCATCTCCGGATATACGTATATTGTATAAAATGTCGATTTCACGACTAGTTCCTGGTCAACACGCTTATTGTAAAGTCAAGTGAGTAAATACTGCCTGGCATACTATCGTGTTATGCCTTGAAGAAGACATTAGGATTAAGAGGGTATTCTAGTCTAGAAATCAAATTTTGGGCAGTTTTTTGAATTTTATTTCAAAAAAAAAAACAAAAAAATATTTCTACTATACATTTTTTTATGGTATTTTTATTGATTTCTTAAGAATACAGAAAAAAAATTTTACAAAAAAATATTAAAAATTAAAATAATTAGAGGGGGGAGAGACAGGTGTAAAAAAAATGGCGCATCCTGGTGACATTGATCCTGACTCTCCTGATGGTCTGAAAAAAAAATTCTTAATCGGTAAAGATGCTGTTATAGTCCTTACCTCGGGGAACACGAAAAACATTTTTTTTGAAAAATGGTGACTGCCTGAAAATAAAAATCATTTTTTACGTTTTTTTTTATATTCCTGAATTTTTTTAAAATACTAAAAACAAAAGTTTTGACACGATGCTGGTAGGAACGATAAAGGATTATATAAAGAAGGTTCACACAAAATTTCAAGCAAATCAGTTGTATAGAATTTGAGATAATGCCGGTACCGTGTGGAAAAAAGTAGTTTCGAGATAAACGCGTTTAAAAAATTCGATACGGCCGAACCAGGCTAGTACTGCGTCACTAAAGTAACTGTAGCTCTTAAAATTATTTTAATTTTTAAAAGTCCTTTAGAGGATATGTTCTTAAGGGTCTAAACTTTAAATACAATAAATGAAAAAAAAATCGAATTTTTCAAAATTCTAGAGTAGAATACCCCCTTAAGGAATTCGCTGCTGAATCAAACATCAAGCACCTCATTTTAAGTCTTCTGTGCAACAAAGTGATTGAAACGAAATGGGGAAACACACTGGAACCACACAAGAAGGAGTACCCTCTCCTCCTCTATCCGGATCCTGGTCGTTAACGACCTACCAACAAACTTGAAAAGTGTGGCTGCCGGGTATTGCCTATGCAGACGATGTAGCACTTACTGTCAAAGGAAAGTTCCTGAGTACCGTTTACAAATTGACGAAACGGTATCTCAGCATCGTAACAAATTAAACAGTCGTAAACGGTCTAGCCACCAACCGAAAGAAAATCAAGATGGTTTTATTCTCTAGAAGTTCCTGACGGCGCCGCTGCAGCAAATTAGGGACATCCGTCTGCAACCAGCGTATATAGTGAAATACCTAGGGCACATCCTAGATAGGAGGCTTTCATGGAAGCCGAATATCGAAGAGAGAGCAAAAACAGGCAATGATTACCAAGGACTGCTATAGAGAAGCCATTGGCAAAGGTGGGGCTCTCACCGAAAGTGATCCTCTAGCTCTATGCAATCACACAACAAGCAAATCATATGCTTCCAGTGAACCACAGTTGCGCTCACTACTCTCATTGTTAATTATCAGCAATCGTCGTTCTGCTCGAGGCTGCCTACTGTTCATAGCCTTATATGTAAATATCGTGTTCTATCAAATAGACTATGCTTAAATTGCCATATATTGCCGCACGACTGCCTAGTGGCAGTTGTCTAGCATTTATGTGCGAGTGGTGGTAAATTAATGTTCAGCCATAAATAACGGTTAAAAATAGCGAAAATGTCTCTTTGTACATACACGTTTCGCTACGTTTGACACATTTTAGATGGAAGTGTGATGTACTATTTCGTTAAATAAGTTCGTCTCTGTACGGAAATAGCAACAAGAATAATTTTACATGAGATAAGTACATGTGAAATATGCTTTCCACGCATATTGACAAGGAAATGAGATGTGAACTACTAAATTAAGGAAAGCTTACTAAATAACATTTTATTCAACCCACCAAAAGTTGTCTAACGACGTGAGACTATATGCAATAGCAACAGATTTTTCAATAGAGAGCTACAAAAGTACGCCATACTTTTTCTCTCTTTTTTGGTTTTTTTCTTCAGTGATTTTTTCCATTTCATCATGAGAAGAACTGAAACCGAACTGAGTCACCTTTTCATTCGGAAAAAAATACGGTTTGGTGGGGTTTATAGGCCGACGTTGTCACTTCTTCAGTGATGATAAGAAACGTCACGAATTGGATGATTTGATCTTGAAAAATATGTGGTTCCACACAATCGATTTATTGAAAACCAATTTTGGTGAACCTGTTATCTCAATTGGCCGCCTCGGTCGTGCGATTTGACGTTAGACTGTTTCCCCTAGAGCTGCGTCAAGTCTATGGTCAATGCGAACAAGCCAGCGACGATTGATGAACTTCGTACGAATATCGACGAGAAATTGCACAAGTATCAGCTTATTTATACTAGAAAAACCATCGAAAATTGGGTTCATCGTCTGGACTTCTGCAGGCGTGTCTGTGATGGCCATGCAAAAGAAATCGAGCTCCATAAGTAATGGAATAGAATGTACTTTCACAGGAATAAGGTATTTCATTCATATCCCAAACTGTATTTTTTTTTTATTTTATTAAAGCTTACATAATAACAAATTATTATACAAACTAAAGTACGCAGCGCTAGCATCATAGGCTTTCGGCTGGACTGTATTTTTATTTGTAGCGCTTTTATTTGTAGCGCTTTTATTGAAAACCCCGTCATACTTGTATTTATGAAACACCAAAAATTTTTGAGTATAGTTTTATAATGTTTTTTCCGAAAGTAGAATCTTCCATATCCGCCCAATATCTGTTGGTTTCCAAAAATCTCCCGCTGAACACTCCCCGATGGTGCCGACTGGTTATAGATACCATAGTATCTCGGGAAGAGCTGGTTACCGTCCGGCCCTATTGTAGTTGAGAGGTACCCAGCTAAGATCTGACTTTTTTATTTGGGGGTTCGGTACTCCTCAATAGCACGGCACTCAGATGGGTAGTCTATGGTTGAGCATACGAAAAGAGCTAGATCTAGGTATCATGCGACCCATGCCGAGGATCAATCTGGCTGTGGTTCTTAAATAACCCAGGCTCAAATAGTGCTTAGAAGGCAGAGTATGCAATGAGCTCGAAAACATCCAGCACAAAGACAGGGGGTAGCTTGGTCTAGGTGCAAAACTGACTAAGCATTGAGGCATGAAAGGGCCAAAGATGTCGCTGCAAGCGGTGAATACCCCAGGGGCTTAGTTTTAAGTTCGATGACCCAACGAAGGCAAGGTAAGCGGAAAAGTGACTGCAACCGCCAACCAATGAGTAGTTTACGATAGAGCTGCAAGAATACATTGATTGCGCGAAAGCGCTCCCATTTTTAAACATGACCCGCTAACAGGAGCAACCGAGCTCAGCTGAAAAGGCTCAGCCAAAAGTCGGAATATGAAGGGAGTAAGGCTCGCATAATCATTCGCTGATGTGCTCCGGAACCGCATTCTCATTGATGTGCTACATGAGTTAGATCCTGACCAAAATATCTCCAGAGTGGACGGTGGAAATAAGTAAAAGCAGCACTGAAAAACTTGGCACTGACGCTGTCATTAAGCAATCCGGGTCCGTCAATGTCATGCAAAAATACCGGCTGGGCCAAATCAAAATGACTGCTTGTAACGACTTGAGATCGGCCGAACTATATTTAGCCCCTTCAGCCAAGATAGGTGGGGTATATTTAGGAGCTAAACTGGTAGCAATGAACAAAGAGGACATCCCGTCCGAGCAAGTGTAAGATATGATTTGCATATCTGCTGCCACTGAAAGAAAAATTTACGCAATCGTCATGATTATACTTATGTAGAAACTCTCCGAAACATTCGTGTCTCGTTAGGGACTGCAAATGTAAAAGTCTATTAAGCCGGGCTTTCGTTCCAGCCATGCTGGTATATTTCCGATCAATCGGTGACTTCTTTTTCTTTCGCTGATATTTCTCAACGTTTTTATCATTCCTAAATGTTGTCATCTCGTTCGTTTTTTACGCTCTTTCATTGTTAGCTTCCTGTCGACATTTTTATTTTTGTCATAGATTCATGCTTCATGTGACAGCGTGTCAAATAAACTGACAGTTCTGATGACACTTAGCCAGAATACCGATCTCGCCATTTTTGCATAAATAAGAAACCTTAATGGTGATCCCTAAATTTGTAAGTAAGTCAAGCAGTACCAGTCATAATCAGGCAATGTGAAAGAGAGAGAGAGAGAGAGAGAGAGAGAGAGAGAGAGAAAGAGAATGATGTCGAACTGGAAGCTCTCCAAAAGACGCGAACAAGACTTTATTGATTTTCTTTACAAAATCCCACTTTAAAGTGCTTCTGACGTGGGATTCTTGGGCAATATCTAATGTAGATTCCCAGTTTTTCGTAAGGCTCATAAGCTTTATGTGAAGCTTTTTCAATTAAAAGTAAAAAAATATATATTTTTTGTGATTATTTTTGCTTCAATATCGATTGTTCTCAGAGACTGCACCGATATTTAGTGGACAATAAGCAGCTACAATGACAATAAATAATATACCGAGTAGTTGTTTTCATACATTTTTCTTTCAGAAGAGCACGCCGCTTGTCCACATTCACTTTTATGGGATTCACAGCTAATGAGAAGCACGACAATAACCGCTATCCTGCTCCATATAATAATTTATTATTGACTCGAAATTGAGTGATGTGCAATTTATTCTTATTATTGTTGTTGTTGTTTTTACACAAATATATGAGTGCTTTAATGTGCTGCTGGAACGCGTTGTGTCATAAATTTCTCTTATAAAAATGTGACAAAGGCGAAAAATACATCAAACTCAGAAGTCAGTAGGTATTTATGAATGCCCCGTGTGTAAATATTTATATAAAAGTTACACAAACATTGCCACATATACAGACATACTTATATGCGCATGCATATAAAAAGGCACATTTCGCCCAAAGGTGTGCTTACGCAGGGTTTCATACACAAATTGTCTCGTATATGTGGTAGTGTGTGTGTCAGCATGTGTATAATTGGTGTAGCATACCCTCAACCCTCCAGCATTGCGCAATTGCCCACAAGCAAACATTTTTTATAGCACCTTCATTTTCAGGTATGAATAAAAAATTATAACGCACTAACGCACAGCCACAAGCGAGCATATGGACACACTTTGGCCAACCCAGTAAGTTTGAGGTAGCAAAAGTTGAAAATAGTTTGAATTCTTTATGTTTAAACCGATTTTCCTACAATTTTTATATTCCCTGGTCGTCATGGTCTTAAGTTCCTGCAACCAATTCCCTTTCTCGATCTCAACCGACCGGAAGGCATCAGCCCATGCATCCCTGGATTGGATGTTTAAGTTTTTGAAATAGAATAGATGCTTCTTTTTCTTTATTGGCTTAGACTGGAGTGGAGGTCTTCCTCTTTCTCTGCTTTCCCCGGCGGGTACTGCGTCGCATACTCTCTCAGTTGGAGTATTTATATCCGTTCGGACGACATGACCTAGCCAGCGTAGCCGTTGAATCTTAGAAAAATATTACAGTTACCGAAATGGTATGATCTAGTAAATTTCGCTAAATTAGTCATGTTACTCGCTAGTTCTTCCAAAATTGTATGGGGATCACACTTGGACTGCTGAGTACAGTTTTTTGTGAAGTCAGATAAAAACTCTGTATTTGGATATTAATTCCCGAGAAAGCACGTTAAACATACCACAATACTGCTTCATTTCTCTTTCTGCTATTTGACCTAGATGTCTAAGTGAGATTTGAGGCGTTTTAGCATTAATTTGGCAAAAGCGGGACATCCTCTTCCAGCATAATAATTGGTATCCGAAAAAATGTCATTAAAACTCTTGCAATTGTTGAAATGTGAACATTGCTAAGGGCGAGGAGCTAGACCACGTCTCAAATGCTCCCTCCGTTGACTTCAATTTTCGATGGCTCGTTTGATCATATCGACTAGTAACTGACGAAATACACGCGTGAGGTATTGTTGGAAAGCCCGAATTATTCGCATAGACTTAAGACTTTACACATAGGATCTCTCGTTTCATACGTTAATCCGAGCTGTGAACGACCTTCGTGTACACTCTCAGCTACGTATATTTTCTTCTGCTATATTTTCTTCCATACGTGCTGAACGTGATCTATTCGGTCGAATATTATCCAACAATGAATGCTGGGTCTCAAGATCGGTGAAGGTGTTGCGAATAGTACGATCGAAAGGCCGATTATGTTAACCATAAGTTGAGCGAATTTCGTAATAAAGTTGAACAATTTGTAAACGTGGTTCAGGCATGGGTCTTTCCCTGATAAAGTGCAAAATAATACAAATAACATGACAGCTTGACACGACTAAGGCATGATCTGTCAAATAAAGGCTATTAAAGAAAGTACTTGGATCACCAGTTAAACTGATCATGAAAGAACACATTTGCAAAAGTCGACCACCCTACGATTCTATAGTATATTTGCTCAAAGAAAAAGTAATGTAATTAAAAGGGCATACTTCTGAAGAGAAAAATCATACCACATTCGTATTAATAGGCGATAGCGCCATGTACACAATGCTACGATCGACAAAGCCATAAGCTACTCAGCAATAAGCGCTCGCCTACATTTCCTCGGTTTACTTTTATGCAAGGTAGACCTTTCAAAATCCAGTGACTAAATCACCATAATCCGAATCACATAATCAGAAGCGACGAAATTTATAAAGGAGCGAAATGCATTTTTTGTTGGTTGGGCAAACGGATTTTAACGAATGTGAATACTAAAAAGCATGCAGAGCTTTCAGTTGTACCCCTCACACGTGCTTTTATTGGCATTCACTTTTTATTGCATTTTTATATCATGTTATGGCAAGAACATATTTTTATGAATTCTTCCATGTCGTTATATCCGCAATTGATGATGCAGGTTGATAATAACTGTACCCAGTATACGAGCATGAAAGGAAGTGAGTAATTCGTTTAACTGTTGTTTTGCTAACAAGATTTTCATTTCGAAGGTAATTTCCAGAAAATATGATCTTTTAAAGAGATAACCCGTTGGAGCGTTTGCACTTTTCATGAAGCGGTTCTTGTTATTGGTAAAGAGAATTGGTTGTAGTGTATACCGCACTATTTTTAATTGGAGATTTTTAGCTGGTAAAAAATATACACTTCATTGCTGCGTTGCGTAAAGGATTGTGCATTGATAAAAGAGAAGACTTTTGTTTGAGTCCGTATTTACAGAACAGACTTCGGCCGCTTCTACAAGATCTACTATATATGTATGTATATACTAGATAAAGCTCAACAATAACCAACAGCTTGCATTAATAGGAAGTAGATAACACATTCTAAGCTTTGATAAATATTTTTTGTTTGGACTATTAACGGGTGATACAAATTTAAATACTTTTTTCAAATAGCCTTATTTTCACACATCACATTTGAGTCTTAAGTAGCTAAAGCATCTACAGGAAGACCGTGGAGAGTCGACACGGCGCCTTTCGCAGAAACCCGCTCAGACATATGGAACGACTGTGCGCATTTAACGTCGAGATCTTAAATTGGAAGCGTACCAAATACGGATTGTGCAAGATTTGAAGCCGCTCGACCTTCCCAAGCCACATCGCTTTGCTCTATGGGATCTTGAAAAGTTTCCAGAAGATCAAACGTTTTTGAACCAAATTTTTTCAGCGATGAAGCCATTTCTGGCTCATTGGATACGCAACCAAACATAATTACCGCATTTAAGACGAAGAGCAACCTGAAGAGATTCAAGAGCTGTCATTTCATCCAGATAAAACAACAATTTGGTGTGATTTATGGGTCGGTGAAATTTCTTCAAAAATGATGCCGATTAGAGCGCAACCGTCAATGGCGACCGTTATCGCGATATGATAACCGACTATTTGGTGCCTAAAATTAAAACTCGTGAACTCATTGACATTTGGTTTCAACAAGGTGGCGCCACTTCCCACACATCGCATCAATTAATGCTTGTATTGAAAGAACACTTCGGTGAGCAGATAATTTCATGTTTTGTTCGAGTCCATAGTCCACTAAGATCGTATGATATCACACCGCTAGACTTTTTCCTGTCGGAATATATAAAATCTAAAGTCTATGCGGACAATCCCGCTCCGATTGAGGCTTTCGGGCAAAACATCACGCGTGTCATTCACCAGTTACCTCGAAATGCTCGAACGAGTCATCGAAAATTAAACTCAACGGATGGACGATCTGATACAATGACGATTTGAAGATTGCGAGCAATATGTGAAAATGTTCAGGCGTATTAAACCCGAGTTTTTGCATCGACATGTGACAACGGATGAAACAGAGCACCTTCATTTCACTCCGAAGCCCAAGAGCCCGTCATCCAAGTGGACTGCAATCGGCTGGCAAGGAGTGATGATCACCAAAATTGAGTTTTATCTGGAAGCAAAGGCAAATCTTACGATGAAAAGGTATTGGAAAGTTGCAGGGTCGCTATAATTAGCGTAACAGCCCTGAAGGGTATTATGTTGATAGGACGCAAACTTTTCAGTTGACTTATTACAACGAGTTATCTATACAAGTGACTAACCTAAACACGGTTATCTTTTTTCGTACCTACGAGTTCAGAGAGATCTCTTGTTGCTTGTAGTTGCTTACAAAACTATTATCCTATTATATGCCCGAGAGAAAACCTTGCAAAATCGTCTCATTTGTGCTCCATAAGTAATAAGTTGTTTGAAAGTTCATAAAACACCTGGAGGCCCTGTTGAGCACACCATAATGTTCAACAAAAGCGCAAAATTTTTATGAAATGACGTCAAACTCAGTATTATCTGACATGAAGTTCGTCCAAATCAGATAAGATGGTAAGATAGATCTAAAAAATATGTTGTGGAAGTAAATAACGTTAAAACGTTTCGATTAGGAGCAGCTTTGAAAGAATTTAACTTTATTCTTTCGAAAAAATATACTGGTTGCCACTGTTGCATTTGAGACATTTTCATGCAAAGCCTTCAATAAAATTTGAAAAAAAAAAATATATAAAAGAATTTTCAGCATTTTTCATAATTTTTTTCTTTGTTGGCTACCCTGGTGGAGTTACTAACTAACTAGTTTAGAAACCATAATTTTGAGAAATCCACACTCTAGTTAAATACATCTTTCCATAACTGGTTTCTATGAAAATATTTGCTTCAATAACATATGAATTTCATCTAGCCACATCCTTTCGATTTTATTTGAGCTTATGTTCAAACTTGTTCAAAACATGTTTGGAATTTCTAAAGCATTTTTTTTTTTTTTTTTGGTTTCACAAACATTTTCATCTCAAAACGACAAAATAAAACCACATGCATGGTTTTCCTTCCTATCTTCTTTGAATACATATCTATACTTACAAATTAATTTTTTCGTTTTCCTCTTTATTTTTCAATCGCTTCTAAATATGAAGATAAATGTAGACTTTAATGGAATGTACTCGATTGAATGCCGACGAATTCCCGGCCGCTTTCAGCGGAGCTCATAAACACATGTACTGTGTATGATCTATGTGTGTGACACAAACCATCGACGACTGCGAGGGTCGCAAACATTTTTCCCAGTAACTGCTCGAACATAAAGCAACAAAGAAGTGAAAAACCAGCAACAGGAAATGCAAACAACAAACCTATCGATGCCGTAAATCAACGAGAGGAACAAAAGAACAAAATATATGTAGGACAACGAAAAATTTTGAGAGCTAAGTTGATTGGGGAATTGGGTTAAAGGCATTTCGAGTGTATGTACTGCGTGTTCGAACAACCATACTTGTTTCGAGTGTTTAGTGGGAAGAGTGTGGCTTACGGCCAAAATGTCCCTGAAGGAAGCAAAAGTGTTACAGAAATAACATTGTGTGACATTAGAGGTTGTGTTTGCTTAACCCTTTTGTTTTCAAATCATCGGCAGAAAATCACAAAAACAAATTATGTATTTAGTCCTGAAATAAACAAATATTGAAAAAAAACATTGACCTGTGGATAAAAAGTCGATAGCTTTTATTTTACTTTAAACATACTACAATCATCCACCTTAGAATGAAATAGTGGCAAAAATTGGTGGACCAAGCCATAGCAGACGAGTCCTTTTGGCCAAAGTAAGTCAGTCGTTGCAGCAAAAACCCTACTCAGAAAGCCAAAGTCAATAATCCGACTAAATGCAATCAGGGTTGCATGTGCCTACCGAACTGTATCGTATCGGGTGGCTGGAGTCATAGCAGGTCTCATGCCTATTACATAATGGTCTAGTACATAATGGTCATCGAAGTTAAGCGAGTTTTCGATAAAACAAAAAGCACTGGCAATCGCTTGACGAAAGAAACGAAGAAGCAGGAAAGACAAAGAAGACTAAAGGAATGGCAGAAGCGATGAGGCGAAGCAACAACAAGGAAATGAACACACAGACATAGTAGAAGCTCACAAGCATGGGTGGAACAGAAACATGGGGAAACTGATTTCTATCTTACACAGTTTTTAACAGGGCATGGTTGTTACAGGGAATACCTCTACATATGTGGACACGAAGACGATACAAATTGCTCCTTCTGCAGCAGCAACGTAGAAAACGCTTTGCATATCTTTTTTTCTTGTCCAGAGTATGGAAAAGAGAGAGATTTTAAGTAGAGGACCTGATAAACGATAATATCGTTCCTTACATGATCCAATCGAAGGTTATCTAATAAAGAGTAAGAGTGTGGACAGCTATAGCTATGCAAGAGATAATGAGGAGTGGCAAAGCAGCGAAAACAAAACGATGCCTAACGGCAATCCCGTCGGCCGAATAGAAGCAGTGACGACAGAGTTCAGGGTTTAGTACTTAGGCAAGTTAGCAGTTCTCTTTGTCCGTATTGTGGCATTTGCGTGAGAACGTTCGCCGAAAACGGCCGGAATTGTGGAAGAACAATTCATGGATTTTACACGATAATAATGCACCAACGCATTGAGCCACGATTTTGATCGAATTTAAAGTTAAAAACGCAATGAATACCATCGATCAACCACCGTATTCACCAGTGATTTTTTCTTGCTTTACAAACTGAAATTGCCGCTTCGTGGAACCCGTTTTAATCTGCCTTCCAAGCAAAAATTGGCAACTACTCCAATATACGGACCATTTTAGTTGACAGTTTTCCATCATACTACATAGAAACTATATGTTTGTGTGGTTCATCGAGCGTTTAACACATGTCTTTGCTTTCATCGACACTGTCTATTAACAGCATGCCATAGCGTATACGCAACAAAATTTATTTGGAATTTATTTAATTTGCCAAAGGAAAACTCATTTTTCAATAAAAAGCAAATTAAAATACCTTCAGTCTGTTATTTCCACTTCAATAGCTAGCACAACAATTTTTTTCTTATTTCTGTTTTGCTTTTCTAAATATTCAAACAACAACAGCTGCGAGAGTCGCACCACGGCCTGAGAATATGTGTTTAAAATTATCCGAACAATGGCATTCAAATGGCGCACGAATGCATCGCTGCATATTCAATATGCTCGAACTCTGGCCAGCGCCGTCTGTATCTCTCGACAATCGACACGCTTTCATTTTGTTGTTATGCGCAGAATTTTTTTCACTTTTTTTTTTGCTTTAAACTTCCGAAATGTGTATGTTCTCGCAGTTGTAATGTGCCCGGAGGGCGGGGAAGTGGAGAGACAAGCGTAGGCAGCGATTGCGCTCACTAAGTTTCATGCATATGTATGTATATATATTGGTGTGCCATGTGCTTGTATGTATGTCGAACGATCCGACAAATGCAAATGCAATTAGCTCGCTTACTGCCAAGCACTGCTGACATGCACGTTCAAGGCCGAAAACATAAAATAGCTTCAAGCCAAAACAACAACATGGTTGTAAGGAGAATGCAGAAGACAACGCAAAGCAAAACAACCGAAGTTGGAAAGCAGCTGGCAATGTGTAGTAGATGGTAGTATGGAAAATGGCGTTTGAAAAGCAATCGTAATTGATTTTAAGCCCCAAAGTTCTATCTAATTCTTAAATATTAAGTAATAGTATGGCTCTGGTATATCACTCACTACATTATCTTCTCTCTGGGCCATACGGAATTCAAGCAGAGCTTCTTTTTACAACAGCGTGTAGAGCAGGAGACAGTGGAACCATTTGTAAGACAGGAATCTGGTAATATTTCAGATGTTTACCCAAAAGATCCCTATACTTACATATACCTTTGCATATTTTTGTGAACCATTCATGTGAAGCTAGATCCTTCCCTAAATTTAAATATTCTACTTGTTTCAGCTTCACCTTATTCCCATCCATGGAATTCCGATGACCAATAACCAATAAACGGATATGACTTCTTGCTTCCAAGCTCACTCTAACCTCACTGCCTGGCTTTTTGGGTTAAAGATGATTAAACTACATGGGACACTTTGGTTCTTTTATAAATAGCAATAAATGCAAGAAAATAAGATTTTTCTGACCGCATTCTTTCACATGGTAGCTAAATAAAAATTTGCGGCTGGGATCAAAATTAAAAGTATGACTTACACGCGCAAACTAACCATTTTGAGACCTTTGTAAACCTGAGAACACTCAACAAGTACAAAGTAGCGAGCATACATCGCGATCCCAAGTGTTTCAAGTCTTGTTCTCCCGAACGCTGAACAGTCAAGAAGTAAGTGTTGAGTTGTTTCCACCACATCTTCTTCCATACAGCTCTGTCTGGTAGCATTCCCAGCCTTACTACGTGGACACCAATAGTGCAATGACCCGTTAAAAGCTCCAAAACTAGAGACTATGCTTGTGGGCAAAAGGATCACTAGTTCTCTTGCGATCGAGTGTGAGCCAAAATGCTCATCATTGAAAGCGCTGTTAATGAGTTCAAGGCTTGTATCGCCACTGCTATCAGAGTAAATGGTAACTTCTCTGAAGAAAGCTGCACTCTGGAGCAGTAAATCTACTGCTTGTAATGGCTACAACCTCGGCCTGGAAGACGCTGCAATGGTAAGGAAGTCTTGAAGCTGGGGAGTTAGAGAGTTTCTGACAGTAAACCTCTCCACCCTCGGCGGTATATGGGTTGAGAAAGAGCCGCCAGAGTTCTGTTTGGCGACTCCATGATCCAAGTAATCCAGTACAAAATTAAAGTTATTGAGTATTTAAGAGAGTTCAGACACGTGTTCTTTGAGGAACCCAGTTTCTATGAGCCTGATGGCAACTTTCGCAGCCATATACCTTCCGACGATGTCTACTGGTAATATAAGCAAGATGGCATTAAGTCCGTACTAGACCGTAGGTTTGGTCTACTCCAAAACCTTAGTGGCCCACACATACTGATGACTGCCGCCCGTTGAACACTCCCGAGTTCCTTTGCAAGTGTGGTATTTTCAAGAGCCCTCCATCACATTAAGATTCCATAGAACATAATGGGCTTGTGCTATGATGTCGTAGAGCCAGACTGTACAGGTTTATACCCATATCCATGTCCACCCCATTTCTTTTGCGAAATTTCGGCCAACATTGGTTTGTGCATGACGTGTTAAAGACAGTGATGGACTAGAAAATGCGGCAAATATTGCAAGGACATCAATCTGTGAAACCTTACAGCTCTTGGTTATAAGACACTAAGGTATTCTATGTTTTGCAGCCGTATAGACCTAACATTGGAGTTGTGTATTTTTATTTTGGTACGACGGGTAATGATCGATTAACTCCAACACCGAGAGCTTATTTGGCCTTCTTTATGCGGTTGTTAATGTAAACCTTTTATTCGCCATTTTCCGATATAATACGGTCCACATAACAAAAGGATATAACATTTTTGGGTTCTACACCATCGACTTGGAAGGTTTGTGTATAAGTGGTGTCAGCGCTTCTTTGGTTTTGTCGATGTTAGCCTTTTTGTTATGTGTCATACCTCCATAAAGCAGTTTGAAAAGTCATCGGCTACACTATAAAACGTTACTTCAACACGACTAAACATTTTATCCTCGCTGAATCATTACAGGGCGTGAAATTCGGTTACCTCTTTGAACCGCATGCGCTAACTTAATTAGCAGTCGCTCAATTAGTCGCAGCTCGTAGTAAAAGCAAACAGAATTTGAGTGGCAAACAATAGTCGGGCGGGAAGGACGATGGAAAAATGAAATGGCTTAGCATAACGGGTGTGCATATGCATGTAATTCGTGCACATTTCAGCGGCATAAGCAAACAAATGCTGTTAGAGTTGCCATGTTGGCTGTTTTAATGCCCACAGAGCTTCAGCCGATTAAAATTTTTAGTAGCATTATTTAAGTTGTTGGGAGTTCTTTTCTCGAGGAATCAGCGAGTCTGTAACACTAATTCTTGTACCAGTCGAGTCCTAAACCACAGCTAATTTAATTGTATTCACGAATAAACTCGTGGATCAGTGGTTCACTACGTTCAGCACAAACAATGGCACTTAATGACATTCCACATTTAGCGCCCATCCACATAGTCGGCAAAAGTATTGCTGCGAAAGCCACTGTCAGATTTTGGAACGTCGAAATTATCTCTCCCTTCGTTGGTATCTCTTAGAACTTGAAAAACTGCGCTGCGAAGCCTAGCGTTGCAAAACAGGCGCAGTGAACTTTTTCACGGCACAGACCTTGAGCACGCTGACAGTGAGCCCAGAGCTAGTCAAGGAGTACATTATTTCACTAGCTGTAGTATCAAGCTACTTCCATATTAAACTCCTCTGGGTACCTGGCTATAACGGAATCGCCGGAAACTGAAAAGCCGATAAGGTCTCAAGAAAGGATACACTTACCCAAATCACATCAAGATGAGAACGAGTAGCTCCCCTGCGAGCTCAGTAAGCGTTGGTCAATAACCAGCTGCTGTAAGATTGGGAAATCCTTCCGGCGTAAAAAGTCCATGGAAAAACTAGCTGTTACTATTGTTCACATTGCCGCAATGATAGGTGTCCTAACAGGATACTCACTAGGGATTTTGGACGCAACTTATCAAAGTTGTAGGGAGGGAGATGAGGTGGAAACAGCTATACACTTTATCCTTCCCTGTCCACCTTTCGCCAGACTAATGCTTAATCATTGCCATAATTTCTACGAACTTTGCGAATTGGATGGAGTAGATATTATCCGGCTCAGTAAATTGGCTGGCTTTGGGTATTTTGCAGAGATGTGAGGACCTTTTTGATCCGTTCTTAAGATTCTGGTCATCACAACGAACAGGCACCTCCGGCTGTCCATTTTGGACACTCACGAGCTGGATCTAAAGTGGTCTTTCAAGCTACCTGAAAACTGCGGTATCTTCTAGGCGGAAGTCTTTACGGAAATGTCAGAAAATGACATAAACAATATCAATTTAGACATCGCATTGCATCAGAGAATGTCCTTGAAAGCAGAGATGCAGTATACATACTGGCTGCCGTTCCAGGCCACAAGAGCCATTCGGGAAACTAAATACCTGATGAGATTACCAAAGTTGTTATCCGCTTGACTACTGAACCAGTTCCAGAAATACGCAAATCGTTAAAGACGATACACCGCAAAACTTCCGAAAGCGCTGACAGACGGATCAGGGGGAAATGGAATGCTTTACAGGCAAGCAAGATCGTCAAGATGATGTGCAAGGGAGCAGAATGAAAACTCGCATGTTTTCTGCTCACACGGCCTCGAAAAGACTGCACGACGGTTGTTGGCCTAGTCACAAGATACTTACTAGCATCAAGAGTCGTAACGGCATTATTAACGAGGACTCATGTAGAAAGTGTAATGAATTATGCATAAGAAAAACGATTCAACAACTCCTCTGTTTATGTCCGTCTTTATCTAGAACTCCGCTTAGATATGTAGGAGCTTCGCAGTTCAGCAGAATGGATGAAGTATCAGAATTAGATCTCTTTTCGAACTTTGCCACAAACGTTGGCGTCCTGTAGCATTTCAAAGGTCCTGTAGACCTGCAAGGCGATTTTTAGTGTATTGTAGCTGACAGGCAGCTAGTGTAACCTAACCTAACCGCACAGATTTTGAAATCAGCATAGAGCTCAGGCCCAATTCAGCCCCATAAATCGGTGGAATATCTTCTTCTCCTCATACCCCTCGAACCAACAATTACCTCAATTTCCGTTCACAGTTCACAAAGGTTTTTCATAAGCAAGTGAGCTGGACCCAAACATGATGAACAGGAGATTTGGAAGAATTGAAAAATCGTGCCTTTCTTCACTATTTTCAACATAAAACAAACCTTCGCAAAAATTCCATCGTACCTACAAAAGGAGACCAATACTTCTATAACCCTCGCTATTAAAACTTTAGTAAATTTCGAATATTTATTTCCACTGAATATATCCTAATTTGGCAACTATGTCTGCGATTTGCAGTCACGCTCGTGGAACGCAAGCTTCTGGGTAATGTAACGTCACCGTCAGTATTGATGCATGCAGCAACGCATCTCATCTGAAGGCAGATAGACTCAGCTCCGACAAGGAATTTACGCAAGCAAAACCACTCGTGGCAAACGCCAATGCTCTGGAAGCTGAAGCTTGTTTTAATTTTACCGCATTCCAAAATGCATGTAAGAACACTAATGAGATTACAGTGTGCGAGTTCGAGTGGGATGTAAGGATGTGGGAGTGCATGCGAAGGCAGTTATGCAATTCAGGATTTAGCAATCCATCACCGTATTGTCATATGGGTGAAACTGTATCTTTATTTATCGCACCTGCTTTCAGTTAAACAAAGGCATTTAGTCAAAATGGGGATAAAGAATATTAATATTTTGCTTGGTGGTTGGCTTGTAGGTTAGAGTGAGAAAATTAAAAAAAAAATATTAACTTCTACTGAACTGAAGACATAATAACCTTCACACGTGCTTTTATAGCATAAAATGGTATTAAAAGATCTTTAAACTGAATTTGTTCAGTAAGTTTGAATGATAGATGTAAACCATAGTCATCCGATCTGAACAATTTGAAGATACCATACTCTGAATCCCGAAACTACTTCGAGAAATGGTTCAAATATTTGTAAAAATATATAGATCACAACAGAGAATATTTTGGAAAACAATAAAGCGATTTTCGATGATTAAAATTGTTTTTTCGTTTTTGCTCGAATCCCGAGATTCAAAAGGCAACCTGCCTAGATGGCTCCAGAAGTTAGTGGAAATCGATTTTTATATATCCAAAACGTGATAAACTTATATGCTTAAACATGCCGTGGTTCGTTTCTTTCGCTTCAAAGGCGACGATTTCGATATCAACGACCATCCGCGTGAATCGAAGAATCGAAACGGGAGACAAGAAACCGCGTCAAAGGCAAGAAGAGATGGCTTTGATTTTGGCAGTAACCCGCCAAGCCATTTCAAATCAACTACATGCGCTAAGAATGATTTAGAAGCAAGAAACTTGGGTTTCTTATGACCTCCATACTAGAAGAGGCACGAAAAAGTGATGCTACATGACAACGCTCGGCCGCACGTTTCTAAGCCCGTTCAAACCTACCTGGAAACGCTTAAATGCAAAGTCCTACACCACTCGTCAGATATTTTCGAGTGTAAGCCAGTCATAAGCACTGGGGAATATAGACAAAATAAGTAGAGTTTGAAATTGTGTTATACTTGCATGGGAAGTAGAGGTGGTTCTTGGGACGGGCTGGACCACGCTTTCTTTTTGTAGGGAAACATAAAGCTGAACCAAATACTTGACTTGATGACTAGTTACGGGACATAGCCTCAGGAAAATCAACTATCAGGGATTGGTAGTCTAAGTTTGGACGTGGTGAAAAGAGCACCGAGGACGCAATGGATGCCCAAAAGCGGTTGTTACCGAGGAAAGCATCAAAAAATTTCAGAAAATAATTATGGATGACCGCATCGTGAAATTGTTCGTGATAGCAGACACTCTAAAGATAACAACTGAATATTTACACCATGTCAATATTTAGGATGAGAAAGCTCAAAGCAAAGTGAGCTCACTTTTGACTAGAAGCAACGACGGTTGATGATTCGGAGTAGTGCAATGATGGCAAAAATCCAAGATTGTGCTTCGAATTGCTTCCACATCCACCATATTTTCTAGATCTATCCACCTGTCCTGAGATAAAAAAAATGCTCGCAGTGAAGAGTTTTTCGTGGAATATAGTGGGTATTCTTGATTGAGGAATATCCACTATGGAACGCTGTAAGCCTACACGAGTTACAAAATATACTCTGCAAATTAATTTATCTATCACTAAAACTCTTCCCTAAGTCTTACTACACACTTTCAACTAATTCGAAATGAGCTTAAGGAAAGTAAAAAAAAACTTGTGCGTTAGTTGTAACTTGCACAGACAAAATAATAGCCTTCGCCGGGATTAGCGGTTTTATACACAATATAATTTGTGCTTTGCAGCAAGCCTAGCAACCAAAGAGCCAAGGCTCAGTTACTTAAATATGTGGTAATGGTAATGTGGCATAATAGGAGCCAACAACAACTATGTGTATGTCCGAACGTAGGCGTAAAAGCTACTTAGTTGGCCTAGACACAGGAGATTTTGTAGGAATTTCGTAAAATTATTTGATTTGAAATCTCTGTTATGTACAAACATTACATAAATGTATATAAAATTGTGCTCTGGTAAAAGTTATTAGCTCGTAACTGTACAAAGGGCAGCAGAGCCAATTTTGTAATAAGAATAACAGTAGATATGTATGTATTATGTACAGATGTTTGTGGGTAAGTTTAAGAGCTTGGTTCTTAGAACTTGTGGTCATTGTGATTTTAATGAATGGCTTGTTTGATGGACTAGAAATTCCTTCAAAAGCCTTGCAGTGAATTTTTAATGAAAATGTAATAATTGTATTTTATACAAGAAGAAGAGAATAATTTTTACTTGAGTATAGTATATACACACATAGATTTTTTAATTAAAAATTTAATGAGTATCTTTTCTAAAAGATTTGAAGAAATATATAAAGGGTGATCCTTACTTTTTTAAAGGAACTTTAAACTTTTTAGGTTTATTATCATTCGAATGAACATTCTTTCGCATATATTTTTTGGAGATTATCTTTTTCAAATGTTGGCTGCGGCTACGTCTCAGATGGTCCATCCGTTGAGTCACAAGCTTCAATAACAGGCATCAAATAGTCGGTTATCATGGCGCGATAACGGTCGCCATTGACGGTTACGTTCTCATCGGCAAAATTTTTGAAAAAATATCGACCGATGCTTCCAACGTACCACAAACCATACAAAACCGTTGTTTTTCTGGATGAAATGGCAGCTCTGGAATTTCTTCAGTTTACTCTTCGTTCAAAATGTTGGAATAGACCTCATCGCTGAACAAAATTTGCCTCGGAAATGTCGGATCTTTTTGAAACTTTTCAAGAGCTCATAGAGTGTCGCTTGGGAAGGTCAGCGGCTGAACAAGAATAAAATGACAGATTAACACGACTCCTGCGTGATCTGTCAAAAAAACGCGATTGAAAAATGTACTTCTACTTCGATCACCCTTTAGTTTCCAGTACAGTTTCATTCTAAGAATATATTAATATTTCAATAAATTAAATATATTCTGATTGAGGCTGACTGAGCTCTAAATATGGTTTCGGTCCAACAAGAAGCGGGAGGAGTGGGCGCTCTCATGCTCTTTCTTTGTTCAGAATATGAAATATATTATTTAAAGATGAAAGATATAAAATATATTTCAATTCAAACACCCCGATATATTCGTCTCTCTTCGACACGTTAGCATTTCGTTTGCAATGTCGAGTTCTGTCAAAGAACGGTAGCGTGAGAAGAGGGAGGAAGAGAGAGACGAGTTTTCCACAAAAGAAGAAAGAAAAGGGAAGAAAGACATGGGGACAAATATCTTGAGATGCTGACTAGCAGGAGTTCGGCCCAAAAATTTTAACAGAAGTCAAGGCAGTAAACAAATGATTTCAATTCCGGAACCGGCTTCTATAAAGTCGGGAATAGAAACCTGATATCAGCCACACAGGGCACACTCGTAGTATGGAGAAGTATGTGAAACAGTTGTAAGGTGATTTAAGAACAACAAGGCCGAAAGGCCGATGGAAAGACGCATGTTCCAGCTGGTAAGAATGATTTTTTCGGATGAATACGTGCCTAATAATTGGAATACGCGTGAGCTCTGACCTATCCACAAGAAGGAAGATCCTGTGGTCTGCGCAAATTTTCGCGGAATCGAAAGCCCTCTTTATATCGTACATAAAGATCTTTCGACAGTATTGTGTAAAAGACTTAAGCCCGTTGTAAATAACCCGATTGGACCTTATCAGTATAGCTTCAGACCATGCAAATCTACCACAGACGACATTTTCACAGTATGAAAAATCCTGTAGAAGACCCTTAACAAACAAATTGACACCCATCACCTATTTGTCTACTTCAAAAGCCGTTTTCGACGACACTGGTATCTCCTCTTGCTTCTCAATTTAGCTCGCCTTCAACCGGTATTTTTTAGTCTGTCTTGGAACCTGCATTAACCCCATCAACATAGTCAGCCTCGAAATCCAACGTAGTACTCTTGCTAACAGGTGCTACTTTAGACTGAGCAGAGGCATGGACGATGACGACATCTGATGAGTCGACGTTAGGAGTTTTCGAAAGAAAGGTTCTGCGGAAGCTTTATGGCCTTTGATATAGTTAAGCGCATAAAAAATCAACAAATGCGATGGTGCAGTCATGTCGTTCTCATGGAAGATGATACTCTAGCAAAAAGCTCCTTCAACCCGAGAAATTAATGGGTGAACAACGGTAGCTGAAGTACTCTCGTTTCCAATAGAAGGACCAAGAGCATAGCGACCTGTATACACTTGGGATGTACTACTGCCGTAACCTCGCAAAGGATGGAGGCATCTGGCGAAGTTTCATGTTCTCGGCCTCGACCGACCTACGGTTGCACGGTTGCGGTGCCAAAGTATCAGAGTGTGGAATGTCTATACAGTTTCTGAAATTATTTGAAATTTTGCACGTATCCTTTTCCCCACAAGAAGCTCCTCTTTTATCGAAACCATCCATATCGGACTACTATAGCATATAACTGCTATACAAACGGAACGATCGAAATCTAGAGCCTGTAGGGAAAACTTTTTCATTTGACAAGATATCTTCTAAAATTGTGGCCTCTGTTATTGTCTAAAGCAACAGAGTAATCTGGGAAGAAATTTTTCAGCTCGAATCACCGTAACATATAGTTGTCATACAAACTCAACAAACAAAATCAAGAACTTGTGTGGAAAGCTCCGTCATTTGACGGGATATCTTCAAGAGAACTTCATCAAGCATACTTTCATACCACATTTATTTTAATTGAAATAATACAAGTTGTATCAGCCAAGTGGTTATTTTATTGCTTTCAATCCATTCCCCACACAAACATACGTAATACACTTAACTCGCCGCTATGTCTACAATAGCCAACATCCCGTATATATTTACTCACCGTTGTCCTTACTATTATTATTATCGTTATTATTAGAGCTCGTTGTCGTCAACAGGCGTTTTGTCGTCGGCACTCGCTTGCATATAAACTTTTATTGAATATCGCCCCAACTGTTTTCTTACTCGCCTCTTTTTTTTTTTTTTTGTTTGTTTGGTTAAACAACAACTTCGTGTGCAATTTTTGCATGTCACATGAATGCCAGCCAATGAGCAACAACAACAAGCAACTACAATAACATAATAACAACAATAATATCAAAGGACAAGAATCACAATTAAATTCCACCCTCAAAGTGCCTCAATGCTGTTGCTTATACGCCCTGTACGTCCTGTACGACAAGCTGCCCAGCAACAACAAGCATACATACACTTATACGCCCACATTGTGTTGTGTCTATCGGCAACAGACAATGTGGCACATTGCAATGTCATCATTCGCCTACTGGGTCAGCGTGCTTGTCTGCCTGTGGTCATACTCAAATCGTGGCGCTGAGCTGGCGATGGACCAACGTGGGCGCAAGCAGCAGAATGTATGTACGAGTACATACTTATGTCCGTGTAAATAGGTATGTGCCTAGGCGCACAAGTGTAGCTAATTACAGTAACAAGTGTAGATTTGTGTATATATATGCATGCCATCCAATATTTATATGTTTATCATATGGAGACATGTGCTCTATCTTTGCGCTCTAGAGAGAAATCTACTGTTCGACCTGCGGCAAATATTTCACTCCAATTTCTGCAGCAGTTTATGGTGTTGAACTAATTTTTTGTAGGAAAATAGAGGTTTTGCCTTGATTCTCTTTGATTTTTTCACATTTGGTATGAAGCAGAAATTTTTATAAAAAATGTTACAGAGAAAGTTTTATAAACACAGCTAGTTTTCTACAAAAATTCCCACAAAAATTTCTGAAAATACATATTCGGAAGATTATTCAAAAGTAATAGAGTTTTTTGTAAGTCACCTACTTTTTATACCCTGACCAAGATAGAGTATGGCTGCCACACAAACTGATCGCAATCTTGTTTTCGTATGAAAAATCTTAATGAAATTTGGCACCAATTTCTAATAAATAGAAATTGATATCTCGACAAAAGCAAGCTAGAACTCGGTGGTCTTGTGAACACGTTTCTATACTCGAGCACATGCAAGAGCTTAGTTTAGATTTTTTATGCGTCCAAAAAAAAGGGAACAGCAAACGAACAAATGCATTGTTTGGAACGCGAGAAGGATCATAAAGAAGTCTTTCAAATTTGACACAAACCGCTTATTTTACAATGCCTTGCACGTCAAGAAAGATCAAGGAATTCTTTTCCTTCAAAATCCTTATGGATCCATGCTATAGGCTCTGTCGGTTTCGGGAAATCTTCTTAGGTACATAGAGTTATTGAAAATTTGTTAATTATTATTCTTCTTTACAGACTATATACGAAGATACAGCAGAGCTTACACTAGTGCACCAGTCCTTTCTTCTTTTCAACATTTGGCACCAATTCGAGATACCAAGTGCAGCCATGTCTTTCTAAACTTGATATCTCCAACTCCTCTGTTTGCAGTGGAGGGCTCTGAATCGAATACTTTCAGAGCTGAAGTGTTCCCATCCATTCAGACGACATGACCTAGCCAGCGTAGCCGCTGTCTCCTGATTCGCTGAACTATGTCAATGCCGCCTTATATCTCGTACAGCTCATCGTTCCAGTGACTCCGGTATTCGCTATTACCAAAGCGCAAAGGACTATAAGTCTTCCGCAGAACCTTTCAATCGAAAACTCTGCCTCTTCACCACATAGCAGAACGGGGATGATGAGTGAGTTGTAGAGTTTGGTCCTTGTTCGTGGAGAGTGGGCTTCACTTCTCAATTGCTTACGGAGTCCGAGCACCTATTGGCCAAAAATTATTCTTCGTGGGATTTCGAAGCTGATGTTGTTCTGGTTTCAAAACACATGAAATTATCTTCAAAGTTATGAATGTCAACAGTGACGCTTGAGCCAATTCGCGTACAGTTTGTTGACGGTGGGTTTCAGTCTTTCACACAATACGCTCGATAGAACCTTATAAGCGATGTTAAGGAGGCTTATCCCACAGTAATTGGCGCAGTTATGGGATCCTCCTTTATGTAAGTTGGGCAGAGCATACT
>JBAWJQ010002604.1:0-19165 GCA_037783105.1 Bactrocera zonata | reverse complement strand
CCTGCCGGATATATGCGGATTTATAGTATATAAAAAGGCCATGAAGCTTTTAAAAAATGGCGTCCCTCAGCTTAAATAAAGTTAATTTAAAATAAAAAACAAGGGAATCTAAACTGTAAATGACCTTGGGTATTTATCTGCTTCGATGAAAGTTAATATTAAGTAATGTCTCGATTACAGGGTCCGGCACTCGAAGTGAAAAAGCTATAAATTCGGTTTGGAAAGCTATTTTTATTTATTATAAAATACAAAATGTGTGAAAGTAATCATAAATTCAGGACCAATTAACTTTTGCTCGATATGACCACCTTTTGCCTTAACTATGGCCTTGAGGCGATCAAAAAACGAATCGCAAGTTGCCCGAATGTGACTTGCCGGTATTTTGGCTCACTCACGGACAATGGCTTTCTTCAGCATCTCGAGATTGGTGTATTTTTTACTTCGGACCTTGCTCTCAAAAATGGCCTAGAGAGAATAATCCATTGGACTCGCATCTGGTGAATTCGAGAGCCATTGTGTGGTCGTAATGAAGTTCGGAACGTTGTTTTTCAACCATTCTTGGTTCACTCACGCTTTGTGGGACGGTGCTGAGTCTTGTTAAAATGTCCATGGTTTGCGACCGAAATTTTTGTTTGCCCACGGCTTCAAAGCAGCCTCCAGAACACTTTCACAATAATATGTCGCATTTACTTTGACGGCAGGCTCGATGAAAACAATTGGAGAACGCCCATCTGCGGTGTCTGCGGCCCAAACCATTATTTGTGGCAGGTGCTGCCTCTTGGTGGCCAACCGATGACTTAGATTCTCGTTCCTACGAGACGCGATCGGTCAAGTAAACCCTATTGTTTTGAGAGTTTACGAATTGCTCAATTGGAAAAATTTTTTCGTCAAAAAACACAATGTTCGGAATTTGACCGCTTTCGGCCAAGCGAAGCAACTGATTCGCTCTCTCAAGTCTTACTTATTGCTGCTTCGGTGTGAAATCATGGGCCTTTTGGAACTTGTAAGGCTTGACCTTGAGCTCATATTTCAATATGCGTCGGATGCTGCGGTCGGATATTTTCAGTTCTTTATCCATTTGATTGGCACGACGAAGTGGATTTCGCGATCAAATCATCATTCGACGAAAATTTCTTTTGAGATTTGAGTACAGGAAATACTTGCTGTTTTGTCACCGTTTTCACCGGCTAGTGAAACAGTGCATTGTTTTGGTGGAGCATCACTTTCTTTTCCTATAAATGCGGTGGTTTTTCGGTGATGTCGCCTTTAAAACGGTCCAATAACGCTATGTAATAGTGGCTGTTGATGGTTTGATGGTGCTTCTTTTTTCATGGTAACCAATAAAAATTATTCCGTGCCAGCCGACTTGTGCCTTTTTCCATGCTTTGGAGCGGGTTCATCGTATGCAGCCCTCTGGGATGATGGAGTCATCCATTGTCACATATCGATGCAAAAATTGGGATTTTTACGCTGAAATATCCCCAAACACTGCTCCAAATCATTAACTCGTCATTTTTTTGGTCAAAAGTGAGCTCGCGCGGCACCCACTTTGCACAGATCTTTCTCATATCCAAATATTCTTGAATGATATGATGTACACGTTCAGTTGATATCTTTAGAGTGCCTGCTATCTCGAGCAACTTCACTTTAGGGTCATTCAATATTTTTTTGAAGACTTTTTTGGACCACATCTATGTAAACTTACCATACCAATCCTTGATACTATTGGACCAATTTAGGAGGGAAGGTTCGAGGGTACTTTTCACTAAGGAGGTCTCCATCAATCTTACCTTTAGACTACCGGACCACTGTTGTGTATTTCAGGCAGAAGTGGCTGCTACGGCTGTACACGTAATGCTACGAAGTTCAGCGTCTTTTGGGGAGAGGAACGTGCACTCCGGCAGTAGAGCGGCATTACCAGCGTTGAGTTCTGGCGGGTTATAGTGGAATCGCTGGTAGCTGCGCAAAGCCGCTGTGCTTGCCAGAGGGGATAACTTTGCTCGACTCACCTTAGAATGGGACCGAGTTGGATCTCTCTTGGCATATTTCAATCTAACACCAGACCAATGAACTTCGCAGGCGCTGGCAATTAGACACTGTTCCATAGACATTTATGCGAAGTCTAAAAATCTTGTCTTATCTGCTTCATTGTCCAGCAAGACCAAGTTTATAACATTTCGGCAGTCTTACCTTCGACTAACTAAAATATTTAGTCGAAACTGATATTACTATGTAGTTTTAACAAGTTTGAAATAGGCTCAAACCACTTTATCCATATGTCAGGGTCCTATGATACAATATAGGAGTAGTAGGTACCACAACAGACTCATTCCAATTGTTCAATGATCGATCTCTTAACCTAACCTAACCTTATGGTCCAATTTATATGAAACTTTCGTATTCCTTGTTGACAGTTTGTCCGGTCGGAAGCAATTTGGAGAGCTCCACACCTCGATAATCGAAAAAAACTGTCAACATAACCTTGATTTTTGACCTGAATCTTTCGCGAAATTTGATTCTGCACACAAAATTTAATGAAAGTTATTTGTTGAATAATTTCTTCTTCGTTATTGGCGTAGACGCCGTTTACGTGGTTATAACCGAGTTTCGACAGTGCGCCAGACACTCTTCCTTTTCGCTGTTTGGATCAATTAGATATTCCTCTAACAGGTAGGTCCTTTTCCCCCTGGCCTTTCTTACGGAATGGAGGTCTTTCTCGTCATCTGCTTAACCCGGCCGGTACTGCGGCGCATACGCTCAGCGTTGGAGTTTTTTCATCTATTCGGATGACACGACCGAGCCAGCGTAGTCGCTGTTTCTTTATTCGGTGAACTATGTTAATGTCGCCGTATATCTCATACAGCTTATCGTTCCATCGACTGCGGTATTCGCCGTAGCCAATGCGCAAGGGACCATAAATCTCCCGCAGAACCTTTCATCAGATGTTGTCATCCTTCATACTCCTGCACCATATAGCAGCGACGACTGTTTGTTTGATAACAGGAGTTATTTAGTCTTGCCCACGTTCACTATCAAATCCATTTGCTTCACTTCCTTGTCCAGTCTGGAGAAAGCAGAACTAACGACGCAGTTGCTGAGGCCAATGGTATCAATATTAATCGTCGTACGTCAGCAGCTATTACACTATTATTTTCTCCATTAGTAGACTGAAGAAGTCGCACCTCGTTTGTTATCGACCAGCTCAGAGAGGTCCTCTTCGATCCTGCCGGAGCTTTTGCTATTACTCAACGTCAGTTAACTCAACCGTTTTAGTTTTTCAAGGATACCAAATTCAGATATAGTGGCATAAAGACAGCTTCGTGCTGTTGTAAAGGTATTGTGTCAAAATAAACACCGTTTTATTTAACCAAGTATATTTAATATAGAATGTAAGAATGATCAAAGTATGAATTATTTAAAAGCTCAAAAAAATAATCAAAGTCGCGCGCCTTCTTCTCTCGCGTTCGCTTTTCGATACTCTTCCCTTTAAGCATCCTTCGTGTTGCCACACGTTGCTCAATCAGTAGGCTTGCCATCTATCGTTGACAGCTCGGCCACTCCTGATCGATCGTCTCTCCTGGACGATTTTTCGCTATCGTCTTCTTCAGTAGTGTTTTGCTCACCATAATCTGGTGTCTCGGTTTCATAGTCGTCATCTACCAGACTATGGTTTACCCATGGTTTCATGTTGTCGTTCGTAAATACCCCTGCATATCGCTTCCGCTGCTTAGGCACATCTGGTAGATCTTCTACTACGTAGCGGTCGTTGGGTAAAACCTTCGTTACGATATATGGTCCTTTGTATGATGGTTCAAGCTTATGGGAGGTACCAGTGGGTGGAGGTACGTAGTCAATTACCACCAGATCTCCTTCATTGTACTTCCTTGGTGTTTGATGCTTCGCATCGAACCTCTGCTTCCATTTAGCCCTCTCTGCGGTTATTCGTTCGGCTGCTAGATTCATTCGGAAGTCTTCGTGTTGAATCTTGTTCTCCTCATTGTCATCCTGCACAACTTGAATCAAGCGGTTTACTGTTACGTCGCGTAGTTTAAAGTTGAAAACTAAACTATTCGGGCTCTGCCTAGTTGTTGCATTGCTTTGAGAGTTTAGACACCATTGAAGTTGCGGTAGTGCCTCGTCCCAATCTTTATCGTTTTTGATGCTGCATTTAAGTGATGCTAAAATGGTCTTATTTACACGCTCGGCCTGGCCGTTGGCACGGGGCGTGCGCACTGCCACTTTAACATGCCGTATCTCGTATCTTTGAATGAAGTTCTGGAACTCCTTTGACGTGAAGGCCGTGCCCCTGTCGGAAACGATTTGCCTGGGGCTTCCATATACATTTACATATTCTCGTAGCGTCGTAAGCACTGGTGTCGTTTTCGTGTTGCGTAATGCTCGTAGTATTACATACTTGGTAAAAGCACATACAATTACGAGTATATAATAATTACCTCGTTTGCTTCGTACGAATGGCCCTAGATGGTCTATATGCACGCATCTGAAGGGTATCGGTACAACTTCGCTTACATGCAACTGCGCTTCCTTTTTACCGCCTGTAACTTTATTCATACAACATTCTGGACATGCTGCAATATAGGATTTTACATATGATCGCATCCGTGCAAACCAGAAGTCTTTCGATACACGCTCGCATGTCTTGTCCAGTCCGAAGTGACCTGCTTCATCATGACATGCTCTTACTATACGCCATTTGACGCCTCGGGGTACTACTAGTCTTTTGTTTCCGTTGACCTTGCGAAACAATCGTTGACCTTGCAATACGTAGTCATCTTTAATCTGACATTCGTTTGATGCTGATTTTCCGTTGAGAACTTCGATGATATCTTTGAGTGTTTCGTCTTGTCTTTGCATTGCTGATACCCAGTCGTTGTCCATATCGACCACTCGATATATTGACTCAGCAATTGTTGTCGGTTCTATCGGGGGAAGTGTTGGGCATCTACTTAACCCATCAGCCAGCATATTCTTCGCACCTGCGCGGTGAATGCATTGGAAGTCAAACTCCTGAAGTTTGAGCCACCACCTTGCGATCCGTGGTAACAATGGCGTAGTTGCTTTAGTTACTGCTACAGCGTTGCAGTCGGTGATTACCTTAAAGCTATGCCCAATTAAGTACATACGATATCGCTGCAGAGTTTCAACTATTGCCAGAACTTCTAGCTCGTGGCTGGCATAGTTACGTTCTGCGTCGTTGCACTGCCTGCTAAAGTAAAACACAGGTCGCCACTCATTAGCGTTGTCGTTCTGCATTAGAATACCAGATAACCCCATGGAACTCGCATCCGTGTGTACCTCGTGTGGTTTCGTTGCTTCGTATATCGTCAGCACAGGTTTCGTAATTATAATCGATTTCAATTTCTCAAAAGCATCGTTCTGTTCTTTGTTCCAGACAAACGTTGCATTCTTTTTCAGCAGTGTCGTTAATGGATATGCTATGATGCTATATTCTTTGACAAATTTCCGGAAATAGCCGGTTACTCCCAAAAATTGTCGCACTGATCTTATCGTTGTGGGTTTCGGAAACTCTTCGATCACCTTCGTTTTGTTTTCACCAGGACGTATGCCGTCGGAATTTATGTCATGACCTAAAAACTGCACTTGCTGGGTCAAAAATGTACTCTTCGAGGGTCTAAGCGTCAGACCTGTTGCGTTTACAGCTTCAAGAAATTCTCGAAGTACGTCAATACCTTCGTCAACAGACTTCGTGGCTATGATTACCTCGTCTACGTAGTTGACCACTTTGTCACGTTGTTTAAGCGTTTTAATTAAATTTACCATTATCTCCTGGAAAACCATTGGAGCGTTCACTAGACCGAAAGGCATAACATTATGCTCAAACAGCCCTTCATGCGTCAAAAATGCAGTATACTTTTTCGATTCTTCGTTCATAGGTACTTGATAATAGCCGGAGGTCATGTCCAGCGTCGTAAAATATTTATTGCCAGCTAGACGTGAAAGCTGTTCCTCCACGATTGGCATAACGTAGTTCTTTTTAACCGTGACCTCGTTCAATGCTCGAAAGTCGATGCACATTCGACTCTCACCGTTGGATTTTTTTACTAAAAGCACTGATGCGGCGTGTGGGGAATTGCTTGGACGGATTATATCATTGTCCAGCAGTTCCTTTAAAATTTTTGATAACGTTGGTCGTTGTGAAAACGGAACCTGGTACCGTTTGCCTAAGATAGGATCTGATGTTGTTACATTTATGGTCATTTGTACGTCCTTGCATCTACCAAGTTGACTAATATCTTCTGCAAAACATTGTTTAAAATTTTTTAAAAGATTCCTTGTCTTGCCTTTGTCTTCTTCCGTTAAGCAGCTAGATATATTTAAGTCCGCTTTCTCGTTTTCTTCTAGCCGTAGCACTCCGTTATCAATCACCATGTGATACCCGTTGTTTTTTAGAACGTCGCGACCTAATAAAATATCGTAGGGCAGCAACTCATCAGCAACAATATACAATGTCGCCTCGCGTTGGACTTTGTCAATAGTCACATTAACGTTGACTTGTTCAGTAACTTGCACCTTGGATCCGCCGAATCCTGTAAAGCATCTTTTAGCTTCCTTCGTCTGCATACCATCTGCTGCAGATGCGCGTATCAGCGAGCATACGCTGCCGGTGTCAATGAAAGCCTCTAGTCGCCTTCCTTCAAGCTCTACCATTTTTGTAACCGGAGGGGCTTCGTCGTGTTCGTCGTGGTCGCCAATCTTCGCAACAGATGCCTTTTTGTTGCAATTCTTCGCTTCATGACCTATTTTTGTACATATAGTACACCGTTGTTTCCGTTGAGGTTGCGGACACTTGGCTGCAATGTGCCCGTAATCATTACAATTGAAACATTTTATTTGTGTTGACTTCGCATTTGCTTTCAATTCGGGTTTCGCTGTTTGCTGAGTTAACGCCGTTGGAGTCACCGATACGTTGCTGACTGTCGTTAAATTTTTGAGCGCCACCAATAGTTGACTACACGTCGCAAAATTCATTGTTGCCAATGTTTTAGTTAGTACACTGTCGTTGAGTCCACCGATAATATGTGTGTTGATGGAAACATCGTCCACCGTACCTTGTCGACCTATCGTTAACATGGAGTAATAATACTCTAAATAGTCTTCGTTGGGTTTGCGTTTGCGCTTCATAAGCGCTTTATGCGTTTCAGCTGCGTTGTGTGCTGACGGAAAGTCCGCGGTAAATGCGTGCACGAATTGTGACCAGGAACTGAAAACATCTTGCGCGTCCAGCCACTGTTTGGCCATGCCTTTCATTTTGTGCTGAACCGCGATCAAAACCATATCTTCCTCCCAGCCATAGGATTGTTGTAGTTGCTGAGTTCGATTTATGAACTTCATTGCTGACGTTGAACCTTTGAGTGGGTCGAATTCAGGCATTACACCTATCATATCCTGAATTCTCATCTTTGGGCGTGATGCTGTTCGTAGATCATCAGCAGATTCCCAAGTCGCTAAGCTTGAATCTGGCCTAACACCATCGTTGTTGTTTGACGCTTGTTGAATTTCATCGTTCGCTGGTATCGGTTCTGAGTTACGATTCATTGTACCAATAGCTAACGTTAAACTTGCCATCGCCTCTCTCAAGCTATTCAGTTGCACTTGTAAATCATTTGTGGATACCGCACCATCGTCTTCAAGCTCCATCGGATCTACCTCATCAGCACCCAAAACTTCTTGCAGTTTGGCTACTTTAACTATTTTGGTACCCGTCGTTGGTAAATCGTTAGCCCTTAGTAGTGCATTCAGTTGAATGACCTTTAGCGTATTTAACTTTATCATGTTTGATAAAGTTAAAATACGCTAAAGGTCATTCAACTGAATGGCACTACTAAGGGTCTAACGATTTACCAACGACCAATGGTGTTAACCAAACAGTTAAAGCAGCCAAACTGCGTTACAGCTTTAAGATTGATGAGGTAGACTGGAGCTTGAAGACGAATCCGTGCGAAGTATCCGCAAATGATTTACAAAGATGCAACTGAATAGCTTGAGATGAGGCGATGGCAACGTTTGGCTAGCTATTTGGTACGAATCGTAACCTCAGAACCGATACCAGCGAACGACGCAATTCAACAAGCGTCAAGCAACAACGATGGTGCTTAGGCCAGACTCAAGCTTAGCAGGCCTTGGGAATCTGCTGATGATCTACGAACAGCATCACGCCCAACGACGAGAATTCACAGGATATGACCTAGGTGTAATGCCTGAATTCGACCCAGGTACGCTCAAAGGTTCAACGTCAGCAGCGAAGTTCATAAATCGAACTCAGCAACTACAACAATCCTATGGCTGGGAGGAAGATATGGTTTTGATCGCGGTTCAGCACAAAATGAAAGGCATGGCCAAACAGTGGCTGGACGCGCAAGATGTTTTCAGTTCCTGGTCACACCAGTGCATCGCACTTTGCCGCGGACTTTCCGTCAGCACCCAGCGCAGCTGAACGCGTAAAGCGCTTATGAAGCGCAAAACGCGAACCCAACGAAGAGCCATTTAGAGTATTATTACTCCATGTTGACTGAGTAGGTCGACAAGGTACGGTGGACGATGTTTCCATCAACACACATATTATCGGTGGACTCAACGACAACAGTGTACTAACTAAAACGTTGGCAACAATGAATTTTGCGACGTAGTCAACTATTGGTGGCGCTCAAAAATTTAACGACAGTCAGCAGCGTATCGGTGACTCCAACGGCGTTAACTCAGCAACCAGCGAAACCCGAATTGAAAGCAAATGCGAAGTCAACACAAATAAAATGTTTCAATTTGTAATGATTACGGCACATTGCAGCCAAGTGTCCGCAACCTCAACGGAAACAACGGTGTCCTATATGCACAAAAATAGGTCATGAAGCAGAAGAATTGCAACAAAAAAGGCATTCGGTTATGAAGATTGGCGACCACGACGGACACGACGAAGCCCCTCCGGTTACAAAAATGGTAGAAGCTTTTTGACAGGAAGGCGACTAGAGGCTTCCATTGACGCCGGCAGCCTCTGCTCGCTGACACGCATCTGCAGCAGATGGTATGCAGACGAAGGAAGCTAAAAGATGCTTTGAACAGGAATCGGCGGATCCAAGGTGGCAAGTTACTGACACAAGTCAACGCTAGAAGGTGACCTATTGACAAAGTCCAACGCGAGGCGACATCGTATATTGTTGCTGATGAGATTGCTGCCCTACGATGTACTATTAGGTCGCGACGTTCTAAAAAACAACGGGTATCACATGGTGATTGATAACGGAGTGCTACGGCTAGAAGAAAACGAGAAAGCGGACTTGAATATATCTAGCTGCTTAACGGAAGAAGACAAAGGCAAGACAAGGAATCTTTTTTAAAATCTCAAACAACGTTTTGCAGAAGATATTAGTCAACCTAGATGGACGTACAAATGACCATAAATGTAACAACATCAGATCCTATCTTAGGCAGACGGTACCAGGTTCCGTTTTCACAACGGCCAACGTTATCAAAAATTTTAAAGGAACTGCTGGACAATGATATAATCCGTCCAAGCAATTCTCCACACGCCGCATCAGTGCTTTTAGTAAAAAAATCCAACGGTGAGAGTCGAATAGCCGCATCGACTTTCGAGCATTGAACGAGGTCACGGTTAAAAGAACTACGTTATGCCAATCGTGGAGGAACAGCTTTCACGTCTCGCTTCGGCACAAATATTTTACGACGCTGGACATGACCTCCGGCTGTTATCAAGTACCTATGAACGAAGAATCGAAAAAGTATGCTGCATTTTTGACGTACGAAGGGCTGTTTGAGCATAATGTTATGCCTTTCGGTCTAGTGAACGCTCCAATGGTATTCTCAGGAGATAATGGTAAATTTAATTAAAGCAGCTTAAACAACGTGACAAAAGTGGTCAACTACGTGGGCGAGGCCAATCACTAGCCACGAAGTACGGTTGACGAAGGTATTGGCGCTGCTTCGAGAACTTCTTTGAAGCTGTAAACGCAAGCAGGTCTCGACGCTTAGACCCTCGAAGAGTACATTTTTGACCCAGCAAGTGCAGTTTTTAGGGCCGCGACATAACCTGACGGCATACGTCCTGGTGAAAACAAAACGAAAGGTGATCGAAGAGTTTCCGAAACCCACAACGTGATAAGATCAGTGCGACAATGTTTGGGCGTAACCGGAAATATTGCTCAGCTAATTTGTCAAAGAATATAGTCCATCATAGCATATCCATTAACGACACTGTTGAAAAGAAATGCAACGTTTGTCTGGAACAAAGAACAGAACGATGCTTTGAGAAAATTGAAATCGATTGTAATTACGAAACCTAAAGGATTGACATGCGAAGCAACGGCACCACACGAGGTACACACGGATGCGAGTTCCATGGGGTTCTCTGGTATTCTAACGAACGACAACGCTAATCGAGTGGCGATACCAGTGTTTTACTTTAGCAGGCAGTGCAACGACGCAGAACGTAACTATGCCAGCCACGAGCTAGAAGTTCTATGGCAATAGTTGAAACTCTGCGGCGATACTCGTACTGTACCTGTGGCATAGCGCGAAGGCGGTGTATCACCGACTCGCAACGCTGCAGCAGTAACTGGCAACTACGCCATTCTTACCACGGATCGCAAGGTGGTGGCTCAAACTTCAGGAGTTTGACTTCCACGTATCTGCCGCGCAGGTGAAGAATATGCTGGCCTGATGGGCTAAGTAGATGCCCAACACTTCCCCTGATAGAACCGGCAACAATTGCTGAGTCAGTATATCGAGTGAGTCGATATGGACAACGACTGGGTATCAGCAATGCGAAGACGAGACGAGACACTCAAAGATATCATCGAAGTTCTCAACGGAAAATCAGCATCAAATTCGAATGTCAGATTAAAGATGACTACGTATTGCAAGGTCAGCGATTGTTTCCGCAAGGTCAACGGAAACAGAAGACTAGTAGTACCCCGAGGCGATCAAATGGTGTATAGTAAGAGCATGTCATGATGAAGCAGGTCACTTCGACTGGACAAGACATGCGAGCGTGCGTCGCAATCGACTTCTCTGGTTTGTACGGATGCGATCATATGTAAAATCCTATATTGCAGCAGGTCCAGAATGTTGTATGAATAAAGTTACAGGCGCAAAAGGAAGTAGCTGTATCGTATAGCGAAGCTGTACCGATGCCCGTCAGATGCGTGCATATAGGCCATCTAGGGCCATTCGTACGAAGCAAACGAGGCAATTACTATGTTACCGTAATTGCATGTGCTTTTACCAAGTATGTAACACTACGAGCATTACGCAACAACGAGAACGACACCAGTGCTACGACGCTACGAGAACACGTAAATGTATATGGAAGCCCCAGGCAAATCGTTTCTGACAGGGGCACGGCCTTCACGTCAAAGGAGTTCCAGAACTTGTTCAAAGATACGAGATACGGCATGTTAGTAAGCAGTGCACGCCCTGTGCCAACGGCCAGGCCGAGCGGCAAATAAGACCATTTTAGCATCACTTAAATGCAGCATCAAAAACGATAAAGATTGGGACGAGGCACTACCGCAACTTCAATGGCGTCTAAACTCTCAAAGCAATGCAAACAACTAGGCAGAGCCCGAATAGTTAGTTTTCAACTTTAAAACTACGCGACGTAACAGTAAACCGCATGAGCCAAGTCGTGCAGGATGACAATGAGGAGAACAAGATTCGACACGAAGACCTCGAATGAATCTAGCAGCCGAACGAATAACCGCAGAGAGGGCTAAATGGAAGCAGAGGTTCGATGCGAAGCATCAAGCACCAAGGTAAATGCAATGCGAAGAGATCTGGTGGTAATTTGACTACGTACTTCCAACACCCACTGGTACCTCCCACAAGCTTGAACCGTCATGCAAATAATCATATATCGCTGACGAAGGTTTTACCCAACGTACCGCCACGTAGTAGAAGATCTACCAGATGCCTAAGCAGCGGAAGCGATATGCGGGGTGACAAGGGACGACAACATGAAACCATGGGCAAACCATAGTCTGGTAAGATGACGACTATGAAACCGGAGACACCGGTGATTATGGTGACCAAAACACTACTGAAGTAAGACGATAGCGAAAATCGTCCAGGAGAGACGATCGATCAGAGTGGCCGAGCTGTCAACGACAGATGGCAAGCTCAATACTGAGCAACGTGTGGCAACTACGGAAGGATGCTAAAAAGGAAGAGTATCGAGAAAGCGAACCTGCGAGGAGAAGAACGCCTGCGACCTTGATACATTTTTTTGAGCTTTTAAATGAATTCATACTTTGATCATTCTTACATTCTATATTAAATAAACTTGGTTAAATAAAACGGTGTTTTAGCTTGACACAATACACTTTACAACAGCACGAAGCTGTCTTTATGCCACTATATCTGAATTTGGTATCCTTGAAAAACTAAAACGGTTGAGCTAACTGACGTTGAGCAATAGCAAAATTCCGGCAGGATCGAAGCGGACCTCTCTGAGCTGGTCGATGACAAACGAGGTGCGACTTCTTCAGTCTACTAATGGAGAAAATAACTAGTGGTAACGTTGACTGTACGACGACTGATATGTGAATACCATTGGCCTCAGCAGACTGCGTCGTTAGTTCTGCTTTTCTCCAGACTGGACAAGGAAGTGAAAGCAAAATGGATTTGATAGAGCACGTGGCAAGACCAACTAACCTGTTATCAAACAAACAGTCGTCGCTGCTATATGGTGCAGGAGTATGAAGGATGACAACATCTGATGAAAGGTTCTGCGGGAGACCTATGGTCCCTTGCGCAATGGCTACGGCGAATACACGCAGTCGATGGAACGATAAGCTGGTGGATGATATACGGCGACATTAACACAGTTCACTGAATAAAGAAAACAGCGACTACGCTGGCTCGGTCGTGTCACCCGAATGGAATGAAAAAACTCCAACGCTGAAGCGCAATGCGCCGCAGTTGCCGGCCTTGAGGTTAAGCTGAGATGACGAGAAAGACCTCCATTCCGTGAAAGGCCAGGGGAAAAGAATCTACCTGTTAAGAGGAATATCTAATTGATCCAAACAGCGAAAAGGAAGAGTGTCTGGCGCACTATACGAAAACCTCGGTTATATACCACGTAAACGGCGTCGCTACGCCAATAACGAAGAAGAAACTATTCAGCAAATAACTTTCATTAAGAACGTATGTGTGCAGAATCAAATTTCGCGAAGGATTCAGGTCAAAAATCAAGGTTTATGTTGGCAGATTTTTTCGGGATTATCGAGGCAGCTCTCCAAATTGCTTCCTGACCGGACAAACTGTCAGCAAGGAAGTACAGGGAGTTTCATATAAATTGGACCATAAGGCCAGGGTTAGGGTTAAGAGATCGATCATTGAACAAGTGGAATGAGTCTGTAGTGGTACCTACTACTCCTATATTGTATCATAGGACCCTGACATATGATAAAGTGGTTTGAGCCTATTTCAAACTTGTTAAAAACTACATAATATCAGTTTCGACTAAATATTTTAGTTAGTCGAAGGTAAGACTGCTGAAATGTTACAAACTTGGTCTTGCTGGACAATGAAGCAGATAAGATTCAAGATTTGTAGACTTCGCATAAATGTTCTATGGAACAGTGTCTGCAATTGCCAAGCGCCCTGCGAGAAGTTCATTGGTCTGGTGTTAGATTGAAATATGCCAGAGAGAGATCCAACTCGGTCCCAGCTTTAAGGTGAGTCGAGCAAGGGATTCACTCCTCTGGCAAGCGCAGCGGCTTTATGCAGCTACCAGCGACTCCACCATAACCCGCCAGAACTCAACGCTGGTAATGCCGCTCTGCTGCCGGAGTGCACGTTCCTCTCCCCAAAAGACGCTGAACTTCGTAGCATTACGTGTACAGCCGTAGCGGCCACTTCTGCCTGAAAACACAACATGTGGTCCGGGTAGTCTAAAGGTAAGATTGATGGAGACCTCCTTAGTGAAAAGTACCTCGAACCTTCCTCCCAAATTGGTCCGATAGTATCAAGGATTGGTATGAGTAAGTTTACATAGATAGTGGTCCAAAAAAGTCTTCAAAAAAATAGTTGAATGACCCTAAAGTGAGGATTGCTTCGAGAGTAGCAGGCACTCTGAAAGATATCAACTGAACGTGTACATCGTATCATTCAAGAATATTTGGTATGAGGAGATCTGTGCAGAAGTGGGTGCTGCGCGAGCTCACTTTTGACCCTCAAAAAAATGACGAGTTAATGATTTGGAGCAGTGTTTGGGGGTGAATTTCAGCGTAAAAATCCCAATTCTTGCATCGATATGTGACAATGGATGACTCCATCATCCCAGAGGGCTGCATACGATGAACCCGCTCCAAAAGCATCGAAAAAGGCACAAGTCGGCTGGCACGGAATAATTTTATTGGTTACCATGAAAAAAGAAGCACCGTCAAACCATCAGCAGCCACTATTACATAGCGTTATTGGACCGTTTTAAAGGCGACATCACCGAAAAACCACCGCATTTACTAGGAAAAGAAAGTGACGTCCCGCTAAAAACAATGCACTGTTTCACTAGCCGGTGAAAACGGTGACAAAGGCAGCAAGCATTTCCCGCTACTCAAATCTCAAAAAGAAATTCTCGTCGAGACGATGGATTTGACCTGCGAAATCCACTTCGTCGTGCCAATCGAATGGACAAAGAACTGAAAATATCCGACCGCAGCATCCGGACGTGAAGGGCTGAAATATGAGCTCAAGGTCAAGCCTTAGCAAGTTCCGAAAAGGCCCATGATTTCACACCGAAGCAGCAAGTAAGACTTGAGAGAGCGAATCGGTTGCTCGCCGTGCGAAAGCGGTCAAGTTCCGAACATTGTGCTTTTTGACGAACAATTTTTCCAATTGATACCTGTAAACTCTCAAAACAACCAGGGCTTACTTGACCGATCGCGTCTCGCTAGGAACGAGAATTCGAAGCCATATCGGTAGGCCACCAAGAGGCAGCACCTGCCGAATAATGGTTTGGGCCGCAGGCACCGCAGACTGGGCGTTCTCCAAATTGTTTTCATCGAGCCTGCCGTCAAAGCAAACGCGACATACATTGTTGTGAAAGTGTTCTGGAGGCTTGCTTTGAAGCCGTGGGCTAAACAAAAATTTCGGTCGCAAACCATGGACGTTGACAACAAGACTTAGCACCGTCCCGCGAAGCGAGGAACCAAGAATGGTTGAAAAACAACGTTCCGAACTTCATTGTTTAATTTTCACACAATGGCTCTCGAATTCACCAGATGCGAGTCCAATGGATTATTTCAGGCCATTTTGACATATGTCCGAAGTAAAAAATACACCAATCTCGAGATGCTGAAGAAAGCCATTGTCCGTGAGTGAGCCAGGACACCGGCAAGTCACATTCGGGCAACTTTGCGAATTGTTTTTTGATCGCCTCAAGGCCATAGTTAAGGCAAAAGGTGGTCATATCGAGCAAAAAGTTAATTGGTCCTGAATTTATGATTACTTTCACACATTTTGTATTTTATAATAAATAAAAATAGCTTTCCAAACCGAATTTATAGCTTTTTCACTTCGAGTGCCGGACCCTGTAATCGAGACATTTTCTAATATTAACTTTCATCGAAGCAGATAAATACCCAAGGTCATTTACAGTTTAGATTCCCTTGTTTTTATTTTAAATTAACTTTATTTAAGCTGAGGGACGCCATTTTTTAAAAGCTTCATGGCCTTTTTATATACTATAAATCCGCATATATCCGGCAGGCCTTAACTCAATTGTAAACTTAATAAACATACGGTATATTATTTTTTAGTCATTTAATCCTTTTTCCTTTCAAAATGAATATTCATGTATGCGGCTTCTTTTAGCGAAAAAATCACTTCTGGAAGGAATATTGAATTTATTAGCACATTTAAAGCCTTTAAATGAATTCCCATAAGCGCAGCAGCGTGAAATGTCAACGGTCGGCAGCTCGCTGCTCCGCAACAGGTTACCGAACATTGCAGATGACAGTTTCGCCAAAGCACCCATACATACCCACACACGTACGTAAACAATGCACAAGCATTGACGCTCGCGGGGCGGACTAACAAAGCCAAGCAATAGAGCAAAGAAGAGTGTCAAACAAAAGTGGCGGGAAGTTATCTGACGCAGTTGTGATTGTGCACAGCGAATTGAGGCTATGTGACAAAGGATAATTGTGGTGACAAAGGCGAATCGCGACGCTATGGACGGTAGGCGGTGGGCGTGGGAAAAGGGTATCTTAATTTGCAATGCAAATCACGTGCAGTGTAAAGTGCAAACAGAAAAATGAAAGCAAAAGCGACAATGACGACGGCTGCCATTCAGCTTTGTCCTAAGCCTCCGTCAATTGGGTGTGTGCGTGTGTGTTTGTAAGCATATAAGCGTGTGGTTGTATGGAGATGAGACGAACTTCGCCAAACAAAATTGCGTCATTTTATGCGCACTACCCGGAATGGGTCACACGGCGGTTTGCGAAAGCCACATATATGCATAAGCAGTCGTAACAAAGCAAAAAATGTTCAAACACCTATTGTTGTTGCTTTATATTGCGTTTTTCTTTGACATAGCGGATTGTTGCTTGCTTTTTGAGTATCACATTTTTGTTACTAATTTGTAACGTACTTCAGTTTTTAAGGATTTGAAGTGAAAAGCTTAACGAAATCCCGTTATTTAAATCTGTATGAGAAAATAACCGTTGGGTATGGTTTTAAAAGGTATCATCGGTGTTTGTTGTGATTTTTGCTGACTTACTTATTCTTATATACATATATATAATCTGAAGAGGTTATATAAGTCTGCCGCGAAGTTTGTAAAAACTGGAAGTATACTTCGAGGACTCTATGAAAAATACGTTACGGGCTTTTTCCAATAAGAGCGCTAGAAAAGTGAAAAAAAGAAAAACAGTTTGGGATATCAATGAAATTCTTTATTCTTGTGAAAGTACATTTGATACTATTATGTATGGAACTCGAACTACGGGCACGCTTGCAGAAGTCCCGACGCAGAACCAAATTTTCGACGGTTGCGACTGATAATGCTGCAATTTGACGTTCGACATTCGTCAATGTTCATCAATCGTCGCTGGCCTGTTGGCATAGACAATAGACTTGAAAATTGGAATAAACAGGAAATATTTTTATTTAATTTAAATTAACTGGGCACTGTCGTCAGATTACATTCACCAAACTTAGCTTTCATTAAATCAATTATGACAATCGCTGTGTGGTTTGTGGGGTCGTCCTGACGAAACCACATGTTTTTGAAGTCCACGTCATCCAATTCAGGCCTAAAATATTTTGTTATTATTAAGCAGTAGCGATTCCCATTCACAGTAACGTGCCGGTCTTGGTCATAATTGAAGAAATACGGCCCAATGCCGCCGCCGATGCATAAACTGCACCAAACCGTAATGCAATCGGGATGCAATAATGACTCAAAGGGTACCTGTGGATAGCTGCCAGACCAAGAACGCATATTTTGTTTATTGAAGAAGCCATTCGGCCAGAAATGAGCCTCATTTTTGAAAATAATTTGTCGATGAAAATCCGAACCGTTTTCAAGTTGTTCTTGCTTAGCCCAATTCATGAACTTACGAGGATTTTGTTGGTCATGCGGCTTCAGTTCTTGTGGCAGTTTGATCTTGTAAGGATGTAGGCCAAGATCCTTTCGCAAATTTCACCATAACGACATCACAGAGATGTCCAATGACTGATTGGGTTATCCTCAATTGATGCGGTAACGACAGCAATATTCTCGACACTACGGGCACTTCTTTGTCTCACAGGCACAGGAATATTTTGAAATGTGCCTGTGGACTCAAATTTTCTCCCTAGACGCACGATTGTTGACTTGACAGGACGATTATGCCGACCATAAATTGGACGTAGCGCTATTAAAGTTGAGGTAATTGCCTTCGTATTTCGGTAGTAAGTTTTAATAATTTCGACTTGTTGTTGGATTGTATATCTTTCTATGACGAATTGGCAAACCTTACGAAGAGAAATGTCAAAAGAGCGGGGGAAAAATATGGCGTGTGTTTGTTTTTGCAAAAATCGTTGTTTTTATTCAACATATTTCTTTTCAAGGGTGATTATAGCGACCCTCCAACTTTTTGATACCAATTTGTTCTTTATTTTAAAATAGGCCTCGACGAAAATTTCTTCGCAGAGAGTGTTATTTTAGGAAATAGTCGTTGGAGACTAGATAGGAGAATAAGGTGGATGCGGTAGCAATTCGAAGCCCAATTCATGGATTTTTGCCATGGTTTTCAAGGACTTCTGACGCGGTATATTGTCTTGGTGAACATCACTTTCCTTTTTTTCAAATGCATCCAATTTTCAGCGAGTTCGTTCTTCAAACGGTCCAAATACGGATTGATCCTGTGCAGACCACTTGGATGACTGTCGATTGGACTTCGGAGTGAATTGTTGGATCCATGTTTCCATTATCACATAGCGATACAAGAACTCGGTTTTATTATGCTTGAATACCTCAGTTGACTCAGTTTTAACTTTATTAGCCAGTCCAGCCTTGAAGTTCGAAGTTTCGAAAGGAGCTTTTTGACATAAAAAACAGAATATTAAGACATCAACCGAAGCAAAGATATGCCGACAATGCTCAAAAAGTTATACATTGCAATTAAGAGTCGTCGAAGATTTACTCTTCAGAGCTCAAACCAAGACTTATCAAATAAAGTGCTATTGTTTATTGCGGTAAGAAATATTCAAACTATTCAACTATCTATAAGGAAAAAGAAGGAGAAAGTTGGGCATCATTAAAGTCGACCATAGTCGTCATCCAGTGTTGCTCGAATAATCGAGAGGGTCGACGGAAGCAGTTGTGATTGATGCTGCAGTGTGTTATGTACAGAACTGATCTCGAAGGTGTGAGATTGCCTCTTACGCCGGCTTTCTGTCAAATCTGCGCCTTTAAACAAGATAACATATCGTTGATTGTTGTTACGAGGGCTGCTATATATATTTCTGGCCTAATAATGAAAATTGGAATATTTATCAATGAAAATGGTTTTATTGTTTTTCAAAATATTCTCCACTTTTCCACTCCGATTGAGACACCTCCAAAACATGGTTTTGAATGCTTCAACAGCATCTTCTGGCGACGAAAATCGTCGACCACGCATTA
>JBAWJQ010002601.1:0-38279 GCA_037783105.1 Bactrocera zonata | reverse complement strand
TTTGTTTTCGTTCGTGCGAAGGCAGCCGAGTTGACTTGCAAGACTTTGCCCCAACAGCTGGCAGCTGGCAGCTAGTCGGTCAAGGCCCTGCGAGAACCGTTTGATGGCGTCGCTTCTGACGCCAATGCTGCGTGCCGGTGCAACAACGAAAATGAAAAGCTAAATGAACAAAAAAGCAAAAACAAAAACAACAATGTTGTGGAAAAATGTTTGCCTCGAGTGCCGTTTTACTGCAGTTGGTTGCGGTTGCAACGCTATAAAAGTCGACATTTACACCAGCGGCTGCGCGTTGCACGTGGCTTGCAGTTGCAATTTTCGTTGTCATGCACGTCGCTGCAGCTGCAGCTAATTTGCAACCATGACAGCCGCCATTGTGTTGCTGTTGCATAAGTTTATTTATGTACACAATAGCGCACACACTCGCACATAAAAACACATATGTGTCTGTATTAAGCGCAGCAATGAGTAGCTTTTAGGCGCAAATTTTCCTTTCAACTGCAATTATGTGGACGAACGTGAGTAAGGCGCACAACATTGAACGAAAAGCCGGTGAAATGGAAAAGTTAAATTCTTACTTCTTTCCATTGCTCATTGCAACTGAGAAAATTTAAGCTGAGCTGGAGGCTTTTCTATCTTTAATCGCTTATCGCTGCCCAAGTTTAGGCACAGAGACATAAAATCTCGCCTGTATAATTGAGCTTTTAATTGATGAAAACGCGTTACAGATTATATCGAAGGTGACCTCACCCAAAGGCTCACGCTGTTGGCAGTTAAACTTCGAAATCGCAGATAATTTCGTCTATCCTAAAACCATGATTAAAACTAAAAATAACGTCGACCACGAAATACAAGGCAGTACAATTATTGTCGAAGGGGGCTAGTTCGTAATGAGTAGGTAATTAAGAAGTAAAGTCCAGTCTCGGCGTACAAAGATCAAATTCTACAAGACATTTATCATCCCCGTCCTGGCATATGGTGCAGAGACATGGACGATGACAACATATCGTGAGTCGGCACTACGAGTTTTTGAGAGAAAGGTTCTGGTTGAAAGGTTGCGCGTTGGCAACGGTGAATACCGCAGTCGATGGAATGATGAGTTGTCTGAGATATACGAGTACATTGACATAGTTCAGCGAATAAGCATAAAGCGGCTACGCTGGCTAGGTCATGTCGTCCGAATGGATGAAAACACTCATGCTCTGAAAGTATTCGAGCCAGTACCCGCTGGGGGAAGTAGAGGAACAGGAAGACCACCACTTCGTTGCAAAGACCAGGTAGAGAAGAACCTGGCTACTCAAACATCGAAAAGGAAAATTGACTGGCGCGCTGTTGTAAACACGGCTATAACCGCGTAAGCGGTGTCTTCGCTAAAAAAGATGAAGTCTTGAGATCCCATGTACTAATTGGTATTTTTAGTAACCTTTGAGTTAAGTGATTGAGTGCTCGAAAACAACATGCTTTCTTAAAAAGTAAACGTAACCTTTGCTTCTTGCCCTCCTTGCAATTTCATACTAAACAAAAGTTAACACTGTGGTATTATTCAATGTGCTCTCAGAAAGAGTTTCTCAACCACTAACTATTTCGAAATGAATGAGACTTAATCTGGAACAATTTTTGCAAATCGTACAAATTTGTCAGAATAATGGTTCGGTTCGGCCGACGTATAGCGAGTGAATAATGCGCATTTTCTCCGTGGAGTTTACATAGAAAACGCTATTGCTGCACTATGTATGTATGAATATGCACTTTGTGGAAAACTTTTCGGAAAGATCTTGATTCTTGGTGCTTGGGTCCAAAACGAGATGCACACCGATCACGAATGTCACGAGAAGATTTTGTTTAGCGATGGAGCTTTCTTTTGGTTGAATGGGTACGTTGATAAACAAAATGGTCGCATTTGGATTGATGATAATTTACAAGTCATTGTTGAGATGCCCTAATATATAGTATATACTCATAAAGTCACTCTTTGGGCGGAGAGTATCAATGATCATACTTCTTCAAAGATGAAGCCGGCCATATTGTTACCGTTAATGGAGAACGCTACAGAGCCATGGTTAAGGATGTTTACGTGCTTAAACTGAAGGATATTGATGGAGACGACTTTTGGTTCAAATCAGACGTTATTACATGCCCTTCAGTCAACGAGACAATCAATTTATTGAAGGTACCTTTTGGAGAGCGCCTTATCTCGCGTCTAGGTACAGTGCGTTGCCTCTAAGATCGTGCAATTTAACACCGCGAGTCTATATTTTTGAAAAGTAAAAGTTGTGAAGTCGCTTTTCGTTTTATTGTTGCTGCACAATTCAATAACTACTAAAGGTGAATTACGTCTCTCGGTTGTGGCTTTCGTTCGAACCAGCTGCCGCTTGTCCGAAATAATTTTTGAAATATAATAGCAAATGTTTATCAAAACGTACAAGTATATCATAAATAATTTTTTGCCAGAACATTAAATTATATGTGTTTTAGATCTTCATGAAAACTACATGTCTTAAAAAAATACCCTTGGCCTATAAATACCCTACAAATATAAACGGCCTTTAGGCACTAAAGTTTGTGGATGACTTTATAAAATCCTGCTACGAAAATTAATCTTACCACACGAAAAATATTTAAGAAATTTCAACGTGGAAGAAGATGCACAATCGAGATTTATAAAAGATATAAATTTTCACCTCCTGTCCGGTGGAATATATACAAAAGATAGATGATAGAGAATATAATAGATTCAGCTCCAAATACAGTTTTTAACTTAATAACTATGAAACTCATAAATTCCCTTTCAGAATATGAACAGCGATTTCTGCTTTGAGGAACGTCAGACGATGTACGTGGAGCTACTCAAATTCCTTTGTCAATAATCTTTATAATAATCGTATTTTGAAAGAGTGGAATACTTAGAAAAATTTAAAGGAATACTGTTGTATGTAATTATATAACCAGTACTGTATGACTTATTCGTGGTTTTCTGCTTAATGAATTTGTTCTGGAAGGACAGACTTGGCGCCGTGTGTTCTTTTTATTGTTCATAAAAGTGAAATTGTCATTCCGTAGAATCCGTTTTCAGTCGATCTAAGAGATATAACGAAATTCGCTGAACGTGTTGAAAGCCATTCCAAAAATTGTTTATGAAAAGTTGCCAGGACTGGAAAAATCGTTGGCGTCAAGTGGGGGTAACTTTGAAGGCAACAAACTAAATCTTGTTGAATAACTAAACATTTTGTGTTTTATTTCTAATCTACGGGTACTTTTTTGTCACGATGTATAATCAATTAGAAATATTTATAAAAAAATGCGGTCATTTTAAATACCTTCGTTGACAAGATTCTTTATGTTTTGTCTAAGAAGTATCAAATAAAGTTTATGAAATAAAACTCAGCATTATATTTTAACTAGTTTATTTGTTTTGATTTTTCAAAATCTCAATTCTCAATTTATCTTATTTATATATCCCTAATGTAATAACTAACTTTGATTATGCACTACTTAGTTCAATACTTTACAAACTAATTTTAAGTTAAACTTGTATTGCACACAACTAACAGTATTTTTTACATTTTCCTGCACAATCGAACACTCGGTCGCATAATTAACGGTCAACTGTCATCTTAAGACTCTTCCGCCTACCTCCACAACTATGCGACCCATTTATACAAAACCTTTAACAAATCACCTTGCGGCTTAGTATTGGAAAGGAATACGAGATCGTACACATGCTTTTTAGAGATAATAGTTAAAAATATTTTAGTTGCTTGAGTTATGTCTTGTCTAGTATACATACTGGCTAGTCTAACTGTTACTTTGCTATAGTTTAATGTAATTGCTGTATTTGTATAAGTAATTTAAGTACTAGAGCTTTCCATTACAGAGTAACTTATGCTTATAAATATTTAGACTTTAGGTAAGAAATACTTGTATCGCTTGTGTGTTATATGTGTGTGTATATATACAGTTAAAACTATAATATGTAGTTGACATAAGTATTTATTTGCGAGTTGAGTTTTGATGTTTGATTGACCTTGAATAATGTCTATGTTGCGTAACTGTATTTTCTTAAAAAATTATTAAATTTGGAATACTCATTTTGTTCGTACGTGTGCACGGGGATTACTATGGATCCAAATTGAGTCGGTAATTTTAACTAAATCAACCACATTTCGGCTTCGCTCGATGAAATAACAGCTATTATGTGAGCTTACTAGCACCACGCGGCCACGCCTTCACGCCCAGTTGGCTACAGCCTCAGTCTCATTAGCTCTTAAATATATCCGCTTGCGACTCGTTCAGCCGCTTCAGCATCGCGTTGCGGTGCAGCCAATAAGGCGGCGGATCGGGTGGTTGTCCCGGCAGCAGAGTTTTACTCTTCAGTGTCGTGGTTTTCGGATTCGTGGCCGGTGAATTGTTCGCCGCAAGTGCTGCGTTATACATAACCGGATCGGCCAGTTGGGCCGAATGTCCAACCGCACCGCGCATGGGTACCTCTTTTTTGCGTATCGTTTCGCAGGTTTCCTTCATCTTGCACAGCTGATCTTGTAGATTGCGATACTCTTCGAGGAAGCGTTCCAGCTGCGCGGCATGATAGTCGTAAGCCGCCACTGTCGACGTATTCGTTGTGGGCTGTAATGCCGCAGAGACGGCTGCCAGGTTAACGGCTGGGGATGTGGCTACGCCCGTGCGTGCGGTGAGGGTGGAGAAGTCCAATAGTGGCGTTGCCGCTGAGCTGAAGGAACGCTGATGTTGATGCGCATCATGTACTGGGGAAGAGGGCAAACTGGGATTGCGTCGTACGCCATTTACTCCCATAGCCGCTGCACCCAAAGCAGCGCTGCCGCTTAGGTTGATATTTCCTTTATTGCTGCTTTGCACCAAGTTGAGGAAACTATTCGAGCGCTGCCCGCTGGTGTATGTGGATGTGCCAACGTAATTCGAGTATGACGATTCGGCCGAGAAGCGTCGGCCCATCGTCAGCTCATTTAGGAAGCTGGCATCACCCAACGTGCTGCTGCCATATTTACTTGAGTTATCCGCCAGCAGCGGCGACTGGCTATCCGATGAGCTTTTAAAGTATTTGCCGGTGTTTTTCAATTTTCGAGGCAGCGTACAAAGCGCCGCGTTTGCAGAGCTACCCGCTCCTGTATTCACGCCGTAGTGTGAGTTATTGTTGTTGGAGTTAGTCGCTTGCGCCACTGCGTATTTGGCGATGTCCAGCAAATCAGGGTAGTTGCTGTCGAAGAGATCATTCTCGACACTGTCGCTACTGCAGAATACCGATGTGCTGACATCATCGTTGTTGTAGTAAGCATTGTTGTTGGGACCAACTGTTTGTCCGCCCGTTCGTTTGCTATGCGGTGAGGTTATCTTAGTTGTAGCAATGGGTGTGGTTGTCCAGGTGGGAATGGGATTGTAACCACCCAAGCGTGCAGCGGCGTCCACTTGACTGGAGATCGAACTGGAGGCAGAGTCCGAACTGGAATAAGAGAGAACGGTTTTGTACCAATTAATCTTAGTGATTAAATCTCAAATAAAAGTAACCTTTTTAATGGTTTTAATAAATATTGCTTTGTCTAGTGTACATATAAAATATATCTAAAGATCCTAAGAATATTGCGAAAATAGTAGAAATCGCCTGAATTTGAATTGGAAATTGAAAATGTGGGAGTATTAGAACCTTATTTAGGGTAACGTTAAAATGTACAGACCCACAATTATAGAATAAATTTCCAACAGTCGGTCAATGAGGAAGATGTAGTTTAATGGGCTAGCTTATCTAGCTTATAGGTAAATTGTGTTGTATATTTAAGTAAAAACACCTATTTTTTGAATCGTTGTGTAACTGCATAACCTTTTACCCTTACGAATATAATATGTTCCAGTTCAATTGAAAAATTAAATTTTTTGACATTATTGGGACACATATTATGTGATCCAACTTACAGTATCCTTGCATATGAAACAAGGACGATAAGAACCTGCGAATTTTCTAATACACCTAATGAAACCGCAACTAGTTTTAGGGAAAAATCTTCTGAAGTGAAAGGATTAAAAGCTTTGAATAGAACAGAGATGGAAACGTTGTTGGCTAGATGAGTTAGCGCCCCCCCCCCCTCAACACACGTCCCTGGACGACAACTCATGACATCAACACGATCCACACATGAAGACCACACACGAATACATCACATATGAAAACAAAGCAAATGGCAATACCATACCGCTATCCCGTTATGCAGCGTACTCGCCACTCAGCAGCCCTTAAAAAGATCAGCAGTAACGAGCAACGGCCCTTTTTTGCGATTCCCGTTCGTGGCGACTAGTCTTTTTTCTCCGGCGGTCTACAAGTGCGAAGCGAGTGACGACAGCAACGTTTGTTTATACAAGTGAACCCTTTTTAAATAAAAGCGCATAAAAGTGTTTTCGGATTTCCACGCACAAGTGTATAAAAGTGTTTTCCGATTTCCACGCACAAGTGTATAAAAAGTGTCTTCCGCCGATTTCCACGCACAAGTGTATAAAAAGTGTCTTCCAATTTCCACGCACAAGTGTATAAAAGTGTCTTCAGAGTTCCACGCACAAGCGTTCAAAAGTGTTTTCAAATTTTCATATACATACGTTCAAGTGCGTGCGGATAATCTCCTAACCCCATATATATATACGTTCAAAAGTGTTTTCCAATTTGCAATACATACATCAAAAGTGTGGTCGCTGCTAAATTCTCATTTTCACATACATACATTCAAAATGGTCGCTGCGAAATTCTCATTGGCATATACATACGTTCAAATCAAAGGTGTCGGAATAATTGGACGTCTGGAAGAAGCTACGAAAACAAGTGAGTAAACATATGGTCCTTCGAGCCATAGTGACAGGCACTATGGATTATTAAAAAAGAAAAAAAGTGCTGAAAAGTGGTGGAATAAAAATACATATGTACACACATACAAAATTGATAAAATAAGGCAGTGCTAAGCTTTATCAAACAAAAAAAAAACAAGGTGAAATTCAACAAAACGGAGATAATGCAAATATAAAATAATAAAATAAAACAGTAAAACAGTAGCAGTTATAAAAAGAGAGAACGGGCGCGAAATAAATTAATATATGTATAGCGGGCGCGAAACACAACAAAAATACTTACATATGGAACTAAAAAGAGCGGGCGCGAACTAAACAAAAAAACATAATAAATAACAACAACCACATCAAATCAGCACGACCGCAGCAAACACATATCAGGAAGCCGAAGCGCAAAAGGCGCGCACTACCATTACCAACATTGTCCCCAAAAACCCCTGGAGGAAAATAAAGTGAGTCGCATCGATTCCTTTTACTGTTTCTTTTATATTTGTATATATATGCATGTATATTTAATAAATTCATTTTTGCGGTTTATAAAAGATCCGTTAAGGAAAAATTTGCTGCCAAACTGTATTTAGCATTCGGTTTATTTCACGGTAAAAACCGAAGTACCGCTAGAAACTGAACAGTTTGGTTATACAGTAATTAAATTTGAATTGACAATAAATGCCTAACGTTTGTTGGGAAACACAAAAATAAATTTCCACAAAACCAAAGCTGCTCTCTAATTTCCAGCAATACCCTCTTGTACTTAATCAAGTATAAGCAGGATTGCTCAAAATAAGCGGACAAAAGAAACAAAAAATATTAAAGCATACGTACAAATACTTATTCGTTCATACATGCATATATTCAAAATTTTCTACATATATATATTATATTTACAATATATACACACTTACTGATGTATATATATTGTACAAGAGTATAACTTGCTCCTTAATATAAAACATAATAACACATATACATAGATATATACCTCTACTTATACATGTACATTCATACATATCCACAAACAATTGAAGTTGTGGAAGTTATTCTTCTAATTTTCTTCTCGCGGTTTCTCCTTACTGGGAAAAATATACCCCATTTAAATCGGGTACAATTCAAATAAAAAAAAAAAAAATTTTTTTTCTCAAATTAAAGAATAAAAAACAAAATTTATAACTGGCGGAAAATTTATTAAATATTTGTACAAGTCGTGTATAGTCACATATGTAAATACGCATTGTGCTTCAAAGTCCACTTTGGCATATATCCCGCAATACCCCTTGGATTTTGGCAAACAAAACCAAGCAGGATTGCGTTTACAATATATTCAAAGTCCATATTGGCATATATCCCACAATACCCCTTGGTTTTTGATCAAAAACAAGCAGGATTGTGTAAAACAAATCAAGGCGTAATACATGTGTACATACAGGCATTTGTACAAAGTGCAGTGATCTCTAAAGCGAGCTCTCATTAGCACATAATAAACAAAAAAAAAAAAAACCCTTATAGGTATACCCTATAAGACTTACGGACATATATACAAAAATTTTTGCGGTGAATGAAAAATAATTTGGAAAATTAAAGCGAAATTGAATTGAATACTCGGAAAACAACTCTTGATTAACTTAAAAGAGTTGTCGGTATACATAAGCATACAGCGATTAAAATCGTTTTTGTTTATTAATTTAATTCAAAACTCTTATTTACATAAAGAGTTCTCGTCCAACCATACATATACGAAATCCAACTTGGAATTTAACAAGTCATTTCAGTATATTAAAAAAAAAAAGAAAAAACAAAAAAAACAAAAAAAAAAAAAATAAAATAAAAAAAATAAATTACAGGTTTATCGATTTTCGTTGCAGCTCTACATACAAAGAGTCCCTTTTGCTACATATTATACATACCTTGTGCGAAACCATTTACATATATACTTTCACTTACTTTATTTAAGTTACTGAAACGTTTTGTTATTCTATACATTTTTTAAATGAGCTCAGACTCAAAGGACTCAAAACCAAGTCAGTTACTAAAAGTCCCAAAGATGATTTCTGACGAAAAAAGTCCATGTACACCTGCAGAAGCTACACGCTCGAAGCAAGGTGCTACGAAGCAAAAAAGGGGGAAAGACATATCATACTCTAAATTCATTTCTGAGAGTGATTGTCTAATAAAATATTGCAATCGATTTGCTTCTTCGCCGATTCAAGAAAATTCTGAATCGGCGCTAGAAATAAAAGGCCAAACAATTGAAAATTTTTGGACACGTCTCCAGACTGCATATGACGCAATTGTAGATACTGACGATGCAGATCTACCGGAAAACTTTAAATCTTCTGCTTACGCCAAATTTGAAAACTGCTTAGACCAGTATGAAGATACAAAAATTATGATCGCAGATCAGCTAAAATTAATTAAAGCAGTTGCACCTACTCCACCTCCGAGAGTAGAGCTGCAACAAATTCAAAATCAAGAGGCAAGTTCGGGTATCCACCTTAAGGTGCCCGCATGCGACACGGAAATTTTCCATGGTGGTTATGAACAATGGCCGTCCTTCCGGGACATGTTCACAGCTGTTTACATAAACCATCCGAAATTATCAAATGCTCAAAAGTTGTATCACCTCAGATACAAAACAAAAGGTCAAGCAGGCGTCATCGTGAAACAGTTCGCATTAAATGACGACAATTTCCATATGGCTTGGGAAGCTTTGAGATCAAGGTACGAAAACGAACGAATACTGGTAGATAAGCAAATAACGATATTGATGAACTTGCCCAAAATTCAAAAGGAAACAAGTGAAGAATATATGAAACTTCAATCCACTGTTTCCAACTGCTTGTCGGTTTTAGCCACACAAAACGTTTCCACAGACAATTGGGACCCAATTCTGGTAAACATATGCACCACCGCATTATCAGAAAAATCGTTATTGCTATGGGAACAATCTCTCTCATCAAGGAAAAAATGCCCCACGTGGCAGCAAATGCAAGATTTCCTAACTACCCAGTATGAAATCGCAGAAAGAGTTGATAAAAAGATAATTAAACCCAAAGGTATTTCCCATGACCTTAATAGAAGCTTCCAAAGATCCCAAGCCAGTAGCAACAACAACTCAAATAGAAGCTTCTTCAAAAATCAAACGTTCACATCTGAACAATACAAACAAACGTCATGCGATCTGTGCACAGGGGGACATAAATTGAAATCTTGCGAGAAATTTAAGAAATTAAACATAGTTGACCGAAACAATTTCGTAAAGTCAAAAAGACTTTGCACAAACTGCTTATCACATGCACACATGCTTAAAGATTGTGAAAGCAAATTTAATTGCGTTTATTGCCATAAACGACATCATTCGATGTTACACATCACCAATTTTTCCAGCTCACCCCCAAACAGCGCAAACATAAAAAGGGCAACAGGTTTAGTTGCAACAACAAATGCAGAAAACAGCCAAGAAGCACCATGCTGCTCAAAGGCGTTAAAAACCCAAACGCTACATAGCGAAAACAACAGTAGAGTACTACTACCTACAGCAGTCGTCTCCATCGAGCATCGAGGAGAGCTGTTTAAACTCAGGGCCTTAATAGACCAAGGATCACAACGATCATTTATTGCGTCTAGGGCACAAAATAGGCTACAACTGCCTACAAAATTAGCCAATTTTGAAATTACGGGAATGGGCGGAAGAGTAGTTCAAAACTCCAATAAAATCTGCCCCATTACCCTAATTTCCCCAAGCGGATAAGCGCATTCAAGCAGAAGCTATTGTCTTACCGCAATTAACAAACATGCTTCCAAGCTATCATATAAATAGCGAACATTGGCAAAAGGTTTCACACCTTAAGTTAGCAGACCCCAACTGCAACACTCCCGCTCAAATAGATCTTCTATTAGGTAGCGATCTCATACCACAGATAATACTCGAAGGTATTGAGAAAATCACAAATACACTTCTGGCGCAAAATACCATTTTCGGATGGGTCCTAAGTGGACTAGTTGCGGAACCAGTCACAGCATTGACAACTCAAGTTGAGGAGGTCTCAAACGAGTACCTCAACTCACAATTGAGAAAATTTTGGGAATTAGAAGAGCTCCCCCCCGTATCAATCACAACTCCTGAAGATCGGTATTGTGAGGATTTTTACAAATCCACAACTACTCGATTAGATAATGGCCGGTACGTCGTACGACTACCACTAAAGCCAGAATTTCCCCGCACACTCGCCTTAGGTCATTCCCGCACCTCTGCTATACAACAGTTTTTAAGTATGGAGAAAAACCTACTTAAAAAGGCGAGCTAAAACCAGAATACGATAGGGTTTTAGAGGAATACCTCCATTTAGACCACATGGAGGAAGTCAGCCCTGGCGAAAAAATCATAAAAGATAAATACTATTCATTTTACCTGCCGCATCATGCAGTAGTAAAGCCAGACAAAAAAACCACAAAGGTGAGAGTTGTCTTCAATGCGTCAAAGTCCACTAGTTCGGGAAATTCCCTAAATGACATTTTATTTACGGGACCCACGCTTCAGCCAGACCTAATGCTGCTTATCCTGAATTGGCGTATCTTCAAATACGTATTCAACGGGGACGTCGAGAAAATGTATAGACAAATAGTCGTACATCAAGACGATCAGGATTTTCAACGAATTATTTTCAGAAAATCACCCACTAGTCCACTACGCGACTTTAAGTTAAAAACAGTTACCTTTGGCGTTAACTGTGCCCCATACTTAGCCATTCGAACACTCCATGAATTGGCTGAAAACACCAAGTCAGAATTTCCTCTGGCGACCCAGGTGTTAAAAACCCAAACGTATGTAGACGATATTCTGTCTGGAAGTCACAGTCTTCCACAAGCATACGAATCATTATCACAAGTAATCCAAGCCCTCAAATCCGCAGGGTTTCCATTAAAAAAGATTACGGCAAATCACTCAACTATATTAAAAAATATACCTAAAGAAAATTTGTTGGACACTAATTTCCTTATTTTCGAAAAGGAAAGTACAACAAAAACTCTGGGCATCCAATGGAATGCGATATCGGACCAGTTCTCATACACGACTGAGTCCATATCCGCACTATCCGCCAGTACAAAACGCCAAATTCTCTCCTCTGTGGCAAAACTTTTCGACCCCGCAGGATGGCTTTCACCAATTATGATACAAGCTAAAATCCTGATACAAGAATTATGGCTAGATGGGACCGATTGGGACGAACAAGTAAAACCACTTCGTTTAGAAAAGTGGTCACAGTTCGCGAGCAATCTAAACGATATCTCACAGATACAAATCCCACGGTGGGTCAACTACTCCCCCGAACACAAAGTCGAATTACACGGCTTCTGTGACGCCTCTGAGAAGGCATACTGTGCCACTTTATATGTGCGTACTCAAAGCGATAACGCGACCACAAGCCACTTATTAGTAGCTAAAGCGAAGGTGGCTCCTCTAAAAACGCTAAGGGTACCTCGACTTGAGCTTTGTGGCGCCCTACTGCTCGCAAAATTGGTTTCCATGGTGCAGACCCACTTAAACATGAAAAAATACCGATTGCATCTCTGGTCCGATTCTGAAATCGTTCTAGCCTGGTTGGAAAAACCACCACACGCATGGAAAACGTACATTTCTAATCGTACGTCACAAATACTTGACCTAGTGGAGTCAGCCACTTGGCGACACGTAGCCAGTGCTGACAATCCTGCCGATTTAGGTACAAGAGGGTGTAAGCCGCTGCACCTTGCCACCACCTCTCTCTGGTGGAATGGCCCCCGATGGTTAACAGAATCTCCCGATTCCTGGCCAAAATCGCCCATGCGCAATATAATTGCCCCAGAAAGTCGAAAAATCGACTGCTTTCACGCAACATTGGATGATAATGACATCCTTGAGCGATTTTCATCGTTCCCTCGTGCCCTTCGAGTTATCGCCTACATGCTAAAATTCGTAGAGCGACTCAAAAATAAAATTAAAGGAATTCACCCAGAAGCTAACCAATGCGATACGTTAACGCACCTAGAACTCCAAAAGGCAAAGGTCGCACTCATCGCATCCACTCAAATGCGCTACTTCAGCCGCGATATCTCATTACTAAGAGAATCAAAACCCATTGATAAAAGGAGTTCAATCTTGGTTCTTAACCCATTCTTGGACACGAAAGGTCTGCTTCGTCCCAATGGGAGGCTTGCTAACTCAAGCCTGACGTATAACGAACGCCACCCGCTAATTATAGCAGAGAAATCCCAACTTGCCACATTACTCCTCAACTATATCCACTTACTCATGCTTCACGCTGAACATCGCCTAATGCAGCATATAGTCCGTCAAGAGTTCTATATTCCCCGTCTGAAGCCCCAAATAAAGAAATGCATTTTCATGTGCAAGATCTGCACTATGCACAAGCAGAAGTTGCGAACACAGATTATGGCAGCACTTCCACCGGAACGCTGCAACTTCGCTCTACCTTTCACAGTTACAGGTGTCGACTTTGCTGGGCCTTTTCAGATAAAGGCGTCCATGCTAAGGTCCCCCACCTTAATGAAAGGTTATGTGGCTGTCTTTGTCTGTTTTACGACAAAAGCAGTGCACCTAGAGCTGTGTACGAATCTGACAAAGGAGGCTTTTCTCGCGGCATTCGCGCGCTTCGTCGGACGACGCGGCTTCCCATCAAAACTGATGAGCGATAATGGTAAGACCTTCATTGGAGCCCAAAGAGCCACTGAAAAGGAGTTTGTGGATTTTATCAAACAAGTCTCACCAGAGATTGTACAAAGGTATGCTCCCCAAGGTATTAATTGGCAATTTATCCCCCCAAGCGCTCCTCACATGGGTGGTTTATGGGAATCAGCAGTAAAGAGCTTTAAATCCCACTTCAAAAAAGTAGCTGGAAACTACAAATTTAATTATGAACAGTTCACCACACTGTTAGTGAGAATTGAAGCCGTTCTCAATTCACGGCCACTCACACCCCTCTCGCAAGATCCCTCGGACTTCACAGCCCTAACACCAGGGCATTTTCTCAAAGGAGCACCCATTCTGGCCACACCTGAGCCAGGCGTGGGGTCGCTATCCTTATTAAATCAATGGGAGAGAATAAAAATTCTCCATCACGATTTCAGCCGCCGATGGAAGGAAGAATATATAAAGGACCTTCATAAAAGGTACAGGTGGAAGAGTCCAGAAAAGGCACCAAAGCTTGGAGATTGTGTCATCATCCATGATGAGTGTCTGCCCCCTACCGAATGGCGGCTTGGACGCATAGAGAACCTACACTACGGTTCTGACGGTCATGTGCGAGTTGTTGATCTCCGCACTCAAAGCGGTATGTTAACACGGCCGCTCGTGAAACTATGTTTTCTGCCATATAGTAACGAAATCGCATATAATGAGAAAACTGTCGATAATCCCGCAAACAAGATTTAAAAAAAAAAAAATATATAAAATCAAATAATTAATCGATGAACCCGCAGATAAACCCTAATCGAAACTACTAATGAATCTAACCGCAATGGTCGACCTACATGACGACCCGTTCTTGCCACATACCGTGGCACAATCGCCATATAAATTGCATGCAGCACATTTGTAATTATTATAACTTCTTTACGCAGATCAATATGGATGGGGATATGCCCAGCGTGCCAACGCCAACAGTGAGGTCCACCGTTACTGCGCCACGCCCTGGGGCAGCTTCAGCGCCACGAAGCCCAGCGGCAAGGCCTCCTGCAACCGCTCCTCGTAGTGGTACGCGACCGCTACCACCCCCCTCGACACCAGCCGCGGAGCCTCCGCGCAACCGATGTCCCGTGTGTCGGCGCTCTCATCGGCTACAACATTGCAGCATTTTCCGTGGCATGCAGCCCTTACAACGCCAGAAGGTTGCTCTGGCTCACGGACACTGCCTGAATTGTTTGGCGACGGCACACCACACACGAGATGTACGTCAGTCACCCTCTGCCAACTGTGCAACCGGGCGCACCATACTATGCTGCATCGTGCTCCAAAACGGGCCGTTATGCGCCAACGCTCCGCGGGTAGATCGCAGCAGACGAGTCGTCCGGGTCGGCAAAGGAGACTAATAGCCCCTCCTCCAACCATATCGAGGCGAAATGAGGTATCATCACGGCGTCGACAGCCTCGGTCGTCCTATCCCCGCTCCACTGGCCTCAGCAGTGTTGTTGCCACGCTGCAGCAACTACAGCGACTGCTAGGCTAATATTCGCCTAGGGGGGCCGGGATGGCTAGATGAGTTAGCGCCCCCCCCCCCCTCAACACACGTCCCTGGACGACAACTCATGACATCAACACGATCCACACATGAAGACCACACACGAATACATCACATATGAAGACAAAGCAAATGGCAATACCATACCGCTATCCCGTTATGCAGCGTACTCGCCACTCAGCAGCCCTTAAAAAGATCAGCAGTAACGAGCAACGGCCCTTTTTTGCGATTCCCGTTCGTGGCGACTAGTCTTTTTTCTCCGGCGGTCTACAAGTGCGAAGCGAGTGACGACAGCAACGTTTGTTTATACAAGTGAACCCTTTTTAAATAAAAGCGCATAAAAGTGTTTTCGGATTTCCACGCACAAGTGTATAAAAGTGTTTTCCGATTTCCACGCACAAGTGTATAAAAAGTGTCTTCCGCCGATTTCCACGCACAAGTGTATAAAAAGTGTCTTCCGCCGATTTCCACGCACAAGTGTATAAAAAGTGTCTTCCAATTTCCACGCACAAGTGTATAAAAGTGTCTTCAGAGTTCCACGCACAAGTGTATAAAAAGTGTCTTCCGCCGATTTCCACGCACAAGTGTATAAAAAGTGTCTTCCAATTTCCACGCACAAGTGTATAAAAGTGTCTTCAGAGTTCCACGCACAAGCGTTCAAAAGTGTTTTCAAATTTTCATATACATACGTTCAAGTGCGTGCGGATAATCTCCTAACCCCATATATATATACGTTCAAAAGTGTTTTCCAATTTTCAATACATACATCAAAAGTGTGGTCGCTGCTAAATTCGCATTTTTTCATATACATACGTTCAAAGTGCGTGCGGATAATTTCCTAACCCCATATATATATACGTTCAAAAGTGTTTTCCAATTTGCAATACATACATCAAAAGTGTGGTCGCTGCTAAATTCTCATTTTCACATACATACATTCAAAGTGGTCGCTGCGAAATTCTCATTGGCATATACATACGTTCAAATCAAAGGTGTCGGAATAATTGGACGTCTGGAAGAAGCTACGAAAACAAGTGAGTAAACAGTTGTATTTAAATAATGAGCAGTGAAGCGGTTTTTACCTCTCAGTTGCTAGTCAATGCGTTCTGAGTCTATTCTAGTGCTTCAATCAATCTTGCCAAAAGTTCTAGCTTTGACAGTTTCGAGATGGATATACATAGACGATTATGTAAAACGCATATTGAGAAATACGTGGCGCTAATTTCTTAAACTTTTGATACAGCCGGGAGTATGTACTCTTAGAATGATTTTATGAAAGACGTTTTTGTCTAAATATTTTAAAGTAGAAATGAAGCTAATGGGAATAATAATTTTCTGTTATGGCTAAGAAATTAGTTTTACTATAAAAATAGAGGTTTGCCATTCTTTTTTAAAAGTTGTTTCGGGCAACCAACGGCCCAATTTACTAGCACTTTTTGCATCAATTAGGGCAATATGTCAAACGAGGATGTAGCAAATGTCGTTCACATCAACAAAATGTTCTTGGGAAAATCAAGATTGGTGGTTGTCTCGTTTTGATCTATAGACCTATTCGCTGAAAACTGCACAGCAAAATTGGCGGGACGAATACTGACTGCAAGAGAACTTACATATAGAACTTTTGGGCATAGCTTATTGGGTAATGGAAGCAAACACCGACTACATGATTCCACTTTTTAACTGGGAAAGAAGGTACAAAGTAAACATCGGAAAAGATGGCTGACGTAAAGGTAGGTTAGCTACGCGTAACACTCTAAACATCTATACTGATGGCTCGAAAATAGAGGTTGGAGTTGATGTGGTAATATACCGTCCAGAGTTAGGCATAAGGCATCCTTTAAGTTGACGGAACACTGCAGTATAATTCAAGCTGAGGTCTTTTCTGGAGCTGGCCTCTAATCCACCACCATATTAGTAGTGAGGCCGTAGAGTCTATTGAAATTCGCGTCAAGCGCAGACATCCTAAGCGATGCTCGGTATCGCAAAGGGTGCGTGACTTATTGGCCTACCGGATTAACCTATCCTATCCTCTCTCGTTTTGAGTCCATTCATCGTATGTGTGATGTATTTAGTGGTTGTTTGGCTACAAATCTTGCACGATTTGAATGCTGTAAGCCCGCCAACAAAGTTTCTTCAACAAAATCATCTATTTAGTTTTTCGATACTCCGCTTTACAGCAACAATGGCGTCTTCAGCATGCACTATACGGTGTCTCGAGAATGCACATATCACTTCGAATTACCTACTCTCCTGTGCAATTATGTCGACGGAAAAAAGTATTGTGTCAGTGAAAACCATACGTCGAAGAAAAACTAGCAACTAATAGCTAATTTGGTTGTGACTGCAATTCATCGTGTAGGAAATTAATTTTCAGTAATTTTTATTTTTTCATCAATTTAAATACTTAGTAACGCCATACATCACCACCCACCCATCTTTACAGATAATGTCAGAATAGGAAAAGTCTGTTTCCGAAGCGACGAAGAAATTGCAAATGCGGTTTTTTTGCTATTGACTTGACCGGATATGATAATCCGCTCTAATAACACTGTGATAGTCAAAAAAAAAGACAAGACCAAATTCGACGGTTTCCCCCTATTTCGGGTCCTACGAATCGAACTGCATTATTACTTTTTTGAGTTACAATCATGGTTTCATACAAAAATTTTTTTTGAAGTTTTTCATCAAAGTGGCCCATTGTAAGAGAAAGGCACATTTTTCTTCGGTCTCTAACTTTTTTAATGTTGACTTTTTTGGTAAACTTTCTTTGGCAAAGCTTCTCAGAATAAGTCCGTCTTTAAGTTCTTAGATGACTGTAAACCCCAAAATCAATGTTTTTTGTGTCCTTATAGCCAATATGTCGAAAAAACTGAAATTTAGTCCATTTTTTTAATGTTTTTTCCCTCTTGTTTCGTCAATATTTTAATTTACCCTTTGATACTTATACATTAAGTGACATCTTGTAATAGTAAGAAACTTAAGCAAAGACAACGTTCTAAGCAAACTAACCATTAGAAAAAAACTTGACAAAATTTGTATTTTTTAAAAAAGCTACACTAACTATGTTTGTGTGCCATTTTTTTTTTTTTTTTTTTTGTATCTTATAAGTGTTATCAATAAGTATCATTAATTTGTACACAATATTTAAATTAAATTTAATAAGACTTATCTATCAATGTCCAACACAAATCAGCAAGCAACGAGTCAAGCTTTTAACCACTGCACTGATAAGAAATAACAACAAGTAACGTTTGAAAGAAACGTTAAGTGCTTGCCTAAGAGTCAAAATTTAAGCATAGATTGCAGTAATTAATTTGACTTTGACTTCGCGGAAAGAACATTGTTTTAGTGAATTGTATATTAAGAAAATAAATAAAAATGAATAAGTGTCCAATTGGCCTATCGTTGTTCTGCTACGTATGTGGAAAATTTACAAGCCCTCGGAGTAGACGCAAAATATCTTCGGGAACTGCCGGCATCTACGAGGAATATATTGATTTGCCCGTTATAAGAGACGTAGATTGGGTGCCAAATACCATTTGCACGCAATGCAACAACAACCTGCATAACTGGTCAAAAAAACTGTGCCTAAAAATGGGGTTCGGCATCCCAATGATTTGGATAGATCCACAATGGCATCATACTGGTAACTGCTACGCGTGCAAGAACAAATTCGCAAGACTCAACAAAAAAATACAGTTTACAAAAGTGTTCAATCTGCACAGCTACCAGTATCTCACTCAGAAAATGTTCCGATACCAAGATGTCCAATTCCAACTGACAGATATATTTCGCCAACATTTTCCACCGAGCCTACAGATCTACTCTCAATGTATAACCCAACCGAAGTTGAAATCCCATGTCGTCACTTGGAGATTTCCCAAGCCCGTTTGAATACGATGGTACGGCAGCTGAAATTATTGCAAAGCCAAGCGATTTGCCTAGCACATCATCTTCGATCGGTAAATATATTGTCTAAAGATGTGAAGGTGTATGGATACCGCAAAAGACAGGAGGAGCTTTTAGATTTCTTTGAGGTTACTGGCGACAATACTTTTTCGTATTGTAAAAATATTCCTGGTCTTATGCAATACATGAACTATGAGTACCAACCAGAGCAATGGCGCTTGTTTATTGACTCGTCGAAAAATAGTTTAAAAGCAGTATTGCTGTATGTGGATAACACAAAAAATCCGGTTCCAATCGCCATAAGCTCCAACACAAAGGAAACATACGAAGCAATGAAATTAGTTTTGGACAGAGTTCAGTATCAGCAGCATCAATGGAAGATATGTGCGGATTTAAAAGTTATCGCCTTGCTTACTGGTTTGCAGACAGGATACAAATTTTGTTAAGTTTTTTTTCTAATGGTTAGTTTACTATTACAGGATGTCACTTAATGTATAAGTATCAAAGGGTAAATTAAAATATTGACGAGACGAGAGGGAAAAAACATAAAAAAAATGGACTAAATTTCAGTTTTTTCGACATATTGGCTATAAGGACACAAAAAACATTGATTTTGGGGTTTACAGTCATCTAAGAACTTAAAGACGGACTTATTCTGAGAAGCTTTGCCAAAGAAAGTTTACCAAAAAAGTCAACATTAAAAAAGTTAGAGACCGAAGAAAAATGTGCCTTTCTCTTACAATGGGCCACTTTGATGAAAAACTTCAAAAAAAATTTTTGTATGAAACCATGATTGTAACTCAAAAAAGTAATAATGCAGTTCGATTCGTAGGACCCGAAATAGGGGGAAACCGTCGAATTTGGTCTTGTCTTTTTTTTTTTTTGAAAAAAGCTATCACAGTGTAATATTTAAGAAAAATTTTAGTCAATCGAAACCGAAAATCGTTCGAATCGGAAAATATCGCCGTCGACCTTATCAGTGAGTAAGTCCCTAGCCGTTAATGCAAAATTAAAGGACAATTTTATAAACTGGCATAGCTAAATCTTCTGTATTTGCCATTGGTGGACGGCGTATATAGAATTCCGTATTACACAATAGAACAGTTATGATTCTCATTGCGAGCGCATGCAACAAAAGTTTTCTATGGCAAAACTTCTCGGAAAACCCAAATCTTTGCTGGTACAATTTTGGGAAGCAAGATAATCTCCAAAATTCAGAATGTGCTAAACGAATTCCGACTAATCAACTTTTACTACAATTTACTGTAATTTCCCTCCGCCGTTTGCATGTGCAACAAAGCCGCAGCGTATCTTGCATGCAACTTGAAACTTTCTTAAATTGCATCTTCAAATTAATGAATGATATGAAATATGCACGTTCAAAAGTTAGGCGGACATTGTCGCCGAGAGGGGCGTCTGCACCGCAGGCCACTCGCCGTGTTGGATTCGTTACACTGAAACGGCTGCACCGAGTGGCAAGACAACAGTGGCAACCAAAGTGGGCGAGAACAATAACACAGGCAGAAGAAGCAGCAGAAACATTGCAAGGAACTGTTTTATTACAAAAGTTGAAAACACACTCATACACATATACTTAAGCTACATGTTTACAATTTACTATATATGTATATACGTATATATGTATAATGTGCACAGCGACAAATAGCCGACAGTAGAGCGAATCAACAAAAGAGCACGAAAGAGTTGCAACAGAATTAGTGAAAACAAAACACTAGTGAAAAGTAAGAGATGCCTGAGATAAACACGAGATGGGCGCACCAGTTGGGGAAGGCGCCCGACATTTGAAGTGCTGCAGCGAGAAGTGGCAAAGCACGCATTTCTTTAGATTTCAGTTGTGGCAAGAGGTGGGCAGCAAGTAGCTAACCAATTTGGCAAACTGCCTGCAGCCAAATGCGGTGCCAACCAACCCATGCAACAGTTAACAATGACAACGCAAGCAGAAGGCAAGTATCTCATGTCTGTGGGAACTATTGTACTGCCAAGGAGCTTCAAAGGACGTTGCAGCCTCTCAAAATTATACCATGTACAACAATGTACTCGTAGGTGTAAAGGTGGTGGAGTCATCATAGTTTTGCGAGCGATGGCCGCAGCCGCTCACTCATTGCGAAAAAAGTGGCAACCCTTACCGTATGAGCCGAGCGTGTTTTGCACATCATTAGCGCGTGTTATTTCCGTGCGTTTATCACTTGCGCATCTCGAGTGCCAAGTGTCAAGTTATAGCCCAATTTGTGCCATCACACTACATATACTGAGTTAGGTACGCAGTTCTATGTAAACATTATCAAAGGTAAATGAACATCTACAAAAAGGTCGGCAGAAAACAACCAATTGAGGTAGTTAGAAGGAAAACATAATCTTACCGTAATTGAGATGCACGGCAGGAAGTATTAACCGGAAATTCGAAGATTTACAATAAAAATCAATCTCCAGAAGCAGGTATTGTCTTGCTTAGTATATTGGTTGAGTTTTAAAAATTTGTGAAAATTTAAAAAAAAAACTGTACATTTAAATTGTTGACTACCCTGATTTTTTGGAGATCGGTTAGGTTAGGTTAAGAGGTCGATCATATCAGGGATCCCTCTTGGACAGTTTGAACGCCGGTACGTTATGTTAGCCAAAAATTCTATACGATAGATCATAAGGCCCTTACAAATCGACAAAGCACTTAAAGTCCACCACAAATTTGTTGAAACAACTAATGTCAATTTAGGCTGTCTTCTGGTTCACAGAAGTGACCTCAGCTTTGCAAAGGCTGGATAACAAAGGAGAAAGTGCCTGTTCCACCCCACACTCCTTCATACATTTTTGACAACTCAATTGCGTCGGTACGATGCCACCAGGGAAGGACTTGAAAGGTTTGAATGATTTTAACGCACTTCTAAGGTAACGTTCATCCAAAGTTCCAAGAAGGTAGTGCAGCCTTCTCGAATCTCCTCCCTGTCCCTACTTCAACCGAATGGTTAAACATTCATGCTCAAGATACAATCACTAATACATTTCTCAGAGCCGTGAGCCTTCAAGAAAGCCCTCTACACTTAACTCTTAACTCAAAATTACAAGCCAGTTCTTTATTATAACGGCTGATCTAAGTAGAGGTACTTTTTCAACAGCCTTGATTCGTATCAAGCTGTAATGTTATTTTTGTTCAGTATTGTTTGGCATTTCATCAATAAAAGACATACGCCTAAACAACGTCCCAGGAAGTCGGACTGACATATGGGACGACTTGGTGCATTTTACGTCGAGATCTTACATTGCTCGTGTACAAAATACAGCTTGTGCAAGAACTTAAGCCGCTCGACCTTTCCAAGCGGCACTGACCACCAAGATAGTGTGATAGCACAACGTTAGACTTTTTCCTGTGGGGATATGAAAAGTCTAAAGGTCAGTACAGACAGTACCAATTCGATTCAGGCCTTGCCCTATATTTGCCTCAGACAGTTCTTGATATTGTTAAAAAAATATTTCCCATTAAATTCGAAAGATTTTGTGTTTTTTTAAGTAGGGAATCTCTAAATAGATCAGCCTTTACAACGCACTATAGTCTTTAGAGTCACTTCTTCGTTTTTAGAGAAAAGTACCGTAAAAAATTCGAAAAGATTCCGGAAATATTAGGAAGCTTTTCTTGAATAAAATCTTCAAAAATATACATATAGGGACATTTATTTATATTCAAGAAAAGTTCTAAGGATCACATGATTCTTATTTACAAGTAATTATCTACGAGCCAAAAATTAAGCAAATGTAAATAGTAGAACTTCAAAAATTTATCGGTCATTATTGATATTTGCTTATTTAATTAATTGTGCTAAAATAATATCGGAAACATTAAGCATCAATCTTATGGAGACATCTTGATGTTGCTACCAAGCCTGACAGTTTGTTTAAATATTAAATTGTGTTTTGGGACGATTGCCAGTGAAAATAATTTTTTCGTTCAAAATACTTACCCGCCTAATTCGATTAGCCTTGGTATGTGTAAATCCGATTTTTGTGGCCCCACATCACCCTCACATTCACCACTCCCGCTCCCCGCGTTTACATTTCTTTTGATATCTTGCGGATTCTCGCGCATCCCCGCAACACCACCACCACCACCACCAATACCCGCACGCCAACGTGCCGTTGCTGATGTCTGATTTGCGTGTTTGCCACCCGCATAGTTGGTTTTTGTCGCCAACTGGTAGTTGGCATCCAAACAATCCTCATCGTCGTCGCAGTGTGTTGGTATATTGCGGTAGTCACCGTTGCGTTTGGCGCTCCCACCACTTGGGTTCACAATGGCCACACCAGTATCACCGCCGTCATCTGAGCCACAATTAAGGGGAGTAGTGGCCGTGTGCAGGTAATCACTGTTGTCGTTAGAAAATAAACCGCCGCCACCGCCATTAGTATTGCAGAAGTTGCCAGACACATCCACACCACCGACCGTAGAACCGCCACCCAAATCGGGTTTTCGATTGCCCATTCCAGCACCGCCGCCATTGCCACCATTCGGGCCATTGCCGCTCGTCGAGCAGACACGCGATGTCATCTCAATTTTTTCATAACTCTCCGTGCGCGCTGGTGGTACTGAGTTCCACAAACGCATTTTGCGTTTACGACGCAGCGAACAAAAACAAATTGCGGCAAATGAGGAGCCAACTACAAAGAGCAAGGCTGTAAAAATGCATAGGAGCACGATTTTTGCTCCCAACGGCGCCTCGGGTGGTCGTCGCGAGACAGCCAGTGTAACGGATGCCTCCACTTTGCCGGCTTTGTTCTCAGCTGCGCAGGTATAAATGCCCGCATCCTGCATGTCGGCGGTAAGTATGGTCAGATTGGAGGCGTTGCGTAACATGTTTACCACGTACGTCTTGCGTCCTTGCGTTGCTGCCGCAGTGCGCGGACTTGCCGTAGGGTCACCCGTTGCCGTCAGGTTGGCAATCACACGATTTTTCACCATCCATCGCACCGATGGTTCCGGCACGCCCTCCACATAACAGCTCATCGTCACATTGCGTCCCTCCACACCATGTGCCGTTGTGTCGGTGGCAATTATCTGCGGCACGCAAGCAAAGTCATCCAGGTCGATTTTGTCCCAGGTTTTGCCAGCCAGACGCGGTGGCGCGCGACACAGCGGTGGTATGCCATATGGTATATTCTCGCGCAGCATCCATGCACGCAGCGGTCGCAATGCGCAGGAACAATTCCATTGATTGCGTGCCAACTCAATGCCGTGCAAATTCGTAAGCGATGTTATGGTGCCCGACCGCACCTCACTCAATTTATTGCCATCCAATTTGAGCCATTCCAGCGTCGACTCAAGGCCGGCAAAGGCACGCACTTCGACCGTCGTCAACTTACAGTCGGACATTTCTAAGCGCACCAGCTGCGGCACAAAGCCGAAAGCATCATCTTCCACACGCAAAATCGGATTGCCGTTGAGTTTGATTTCACGCAGCTCGGTTATGAATTCGAATGTGTCGGTAGGTATGCTGCTCAGCAGATTAAAGCTCAGATCTAGTTCAACCAGATTGATGAGCTTGCGAAAGGCAAAACGTTCGATCACACGCAATCGGCATTTGGCCAGATAGACCTTTTGTAGATTGAGCAAATTAACCGCCGCAAAGGTGTCGTGCGGTATGCTGGCGATATCATTGCCAGTCAAGTCGAGAACCTGTGTACCGGCATCCAAGGGCACCGGGATATGTGTGAGATTCGCATTAAGGCACAAAACTGACTCTTTGCCGCTTTTCCACTTGCACTCGCACATGCTGGGACAATCGGCCAATGTGGGATGGGCTAGACTTAGACAACAAAGCAGCCAAAGTAGTTGCGTAAGCGGGATAGTGAGTAGATTATGTAAAGAGAGTTGCAAAGCGGGTACCAAAAGATGAAGCCTCTTCGAAAGCTTTGCTCTCGTTGGCGGATGTCGTGATTTTCGGCGCACCTTGGTAGCCAACGTTATCTGGCATGCGGTACTGCTTTCAACGCAAATGCTACAATTTCTTTGCACGCACCTATGCAGACGAACAGCCGACGTACGATTGTTGCCGATGTTGTAGTTGTGCGCCCGTGGGCTTTGTTGTGTGGTTTGTCTGTGGCGGGCCATGGCATTTCCGTTCGCAGTATTGTAAGTACTTTGCCCTGAAACTATGCCACATTGAGGCGTCTGTACATCGGCGAAAGAACGACCAGTTGCATACAAGCGAAATGTGGGACTCGTATCGTAGGAGTTCTTCAAATGCCAGTTGGCAAGTGTGAAAAGCGCGTGCGTTGTCTTGAGCTTTGTGCGCAGCGGTCTTATGCAGAATTCCTGATTTTTGTTTTGCCATGCCAGCCGGCCTGAGTGTTGTCTCCAATATAAGCGGGGGTACCTTCCAATAGCGCGCCCCAAATTAACATTTCCTCAAACGCTTGTAGTGATAAATACTGCCGGGTCTGCAAAGAAAACGGAAGCAAAAAGAAGCGGTCACTTTACTGGGTTAAAATATGAATTAAATATGAGTCGGCCATAGGTCCACATACATAAATAGTGTTTATGGGCTAAAAGTGAAAAGCACTCGCTTTTACTGGGAATGTATTTTACGGCATATTTATCCTAGTTTCATAAGCAAGTTGTGCAGAAAAAGTGTGGCAAGACGCTCTTGGCCTCTAGCCTACTTCTTCTAGTCATGCAACTTCACCTGCTTGCTACGCTGCGCGGTTGGCGCAAGGACCCACAACATAATCTAAACAGTGCAGCTGCAATAAACTGTAAATATTTGACATTTTAATAATGTGCTTAAGTGGTAAAGCTAAAGTATGTACTTGCCATTAACTGACAGCGGTGGCGGTGGCAGTGCTGGTGTTAGTGGCGCACAAAAAGTGCAACAGCCATTAGTTTTTTCACCACGAAAGCCCCCCACCCTACCACTTCGGCACTTGTAAGTGTTTACGTAAGCTCCCTTGTTGCTTTGGTGTTGTGTTGTGCTGAAGCCATAACTGTCACTTGGAGTTAGCGCGATTTCTTGCCTTCTTACCGCCATCGGCTTGACACTTTGCAGCAGCTTGGCACTTTTTGCCACCACACTTTGCTAAAGCCCTGCGGCGGTATTGCAATAGACAGCTCTGCCCTATAACTATGTGTAAGTATATAAAGTTAGCAAGGCTGCAAGTTTCTAGCGGATAGTACTCCACTTGCTAACGGCTTGAGGTTTAGTGTTGCACGCCACAGTTGACAATGGATTTGTACACGAAGTGCTTGCTCATACTTATATACTTGATATACTTTACCCAGTTAACATTTACACGGATACAAACACGAAAAGTTCGTCAAGAGAGCACAAACTAAATGTGAGCGCCAATATCCTTCATACAGCTCACTTTAGTATCGGGTTCTGGCCGAGGTACATAATTTCCTAGTATTAATATGGCTTGTTGCCACTACCAGTTAGAATCGGAACAGTGCTTCTGCTAGCTTCAATGTACTTAATATGACGATTTTTGAACTTCTGCTTGACTTTGCACCGAAAGATTTCATTACACACGTTTGTATGTGTGCAAACCCGCGAAACAAAAGCGCAATTATTACTTACGAGCCTTACACTAATATGCCATTCACACTTAAACCAATATTAGCAGTAGCGACGGGATATAAATTGCAGAATTTCTAACTCAAGCCGGCGGGTACCGACAGCTTGCAACAACATGCCATTGCCGCAAGCGAGCGCTACACCAACTGATTTGCATTTATTTAATAATAGTGTTGTCGAATAGTTTGTGGCTAATGTTCGTGTGCAAATGTATGTGTGCGTTCGCACGCGCACAGTTGCTCACTGCGGGTAAATGCTTCTTGGCATGCCATGGGGCGTATACGCAACATATTAGAACATTTCCGCGATAATTCATATTTTGCAAAATTTCTTCATTCCAGCTTGAACACTTAGTTTCCAGCGTTAATCGCGGCAAGCTAAACGCCATCTATCGCTTAAGTGCTAGTTTCAATACAGTTTGTTTTAGGACTTAATGCCCGTTGAAACCGGAAAGGCCGTTTCTATTCACTCCGCTTATTAGCCAAAAATTACCCAGTACTTAAAGATGGTCAAAAATGTAAATAGCCATTGCCTTAAGTATTATTGAACTGCTTAAAAGGCGTGGAAAGTAAAGTGCCTATTATCAATGAGTGCAAGCTAGAGCTATGCCTTCAAAAATCCTTAAATTACACAAATCACTTGATATTTGTGTAAAGAAGGGAAAACGATTTTATGAAATTAGTAAGATGGATATAAAATAATAATGGAAAGCAAATTTTACTTTTTATGGTATTCAGACTTCAGAGTCTTCTTTTTCTAATACAATATGTCGGTTAGCAAGATTTCGCGAGAGCTTCTCAACCAATCTTCTTGAAATTTTACTCTTTGAGATACAATATTTTAAGAATTAAACAAATGATTTATTTTGATTACAACTATTTGAAAAAAAATGTCGCGAAATTTTCACTGAAATTTTAAATTTTCTGTAAAAATGTCTGCCAAAAATCCAATACTCAGTTTTTTTTATTTGTCCAAGTTCTAAGTTAAGGGGTTAAGGGTAGTCAGAGGCACGAAAATTTGAGAATTTTAAGTATTTTTTTCTGATATTAAATTGTGTTATTTTACTAAAGTAGTAATATGGCATTATTATAGATTGTGTTGACTTGAAGTCCCGAAAATTTCAAAAAAAATTTAATTTCCAAATTTATAGTTGTTTGTGTTGACGCAGTTTCAAAAAAATGTACTTGCGGTGACAACCATAAATCCTTGGAGAGTAGTCTAAAATCAGTCTGACAAAAAAATTATTTTTATAAATAGATAATTCTGGGCCTGTTGGAAGGATTTGCTTTTTTTTTTTTAAATTAACAAAATTGCGGCCTCAGGAAATTTTTGTCTAAATTTTTGGAAAAAAACACCTTTCGATCAGGCTTGAGTTTATTATGTATTCTAAAAACTATATAAATTTCATTAAAATCTTCTGAGCGATTTTCGAGTTACAGTTGTCACCAGTTCAAAAAACATGGTTTTGAGAAAAACGTGTTTAAAGTTTCATACTAGCGCTTTGAAGTGTCCGAGCTCTCTTTGTTATTTGTCGAATAACTCAAAAACTAATTATCGGCTCAACGTGAAATTTTTAGAGAATATTTTTAAGACATTACACTTAACGAAAATGCCCTTTTTTTTTTTTAAATTCTGACTACCCCTAACCCCTTAAGGTTTTAACTAAAACACGTATTTTTCCGAGGGTTTCACCGAGTTGAAAATATTTATTTTTTATGTGGGAAAAAAGTGTTGAACAAAGTTTTTACCGAGCAAATCCATGTAACCCCTTAAAATAACTGACCTTAGGATAACTGATTCTTTCTATATTTGAACTATACGAGTAATTATGTGATTTAGAAAAAAATAAAAATAGCTTAACTCGAGATAAATATTTCTTTTGAATTATTTTTCAAAGTTTCCCGCTTAGTTTAAGAAAAAATAACAGTAACTTCACTGCCAGATCCATCTGTTTCGCTTCCTTATCAAGTCTGGAGAAAGTAAAACCCACGGCGCGGATGTTGAGACCAATGATGTCAATACCATCGGTGTACGCCAGCAGCTGTACACTCTTATAGAAGATTGTACCTTTCTATTCAGCACTGCAACTCGAATTATTTTCTCCAGCAGTCGCACGTTAGGGAGTCACCTTGTCTGAAACCTCGTTTCGTATTGAATGGCTCTGAGAGGTCATTTCCGATCCTGAAGGAGCTTTTAGTGTTGCTTAATATTAGTTTACGGTTGTGTATTAGTTTTGTGGTATATCAGACATCGCGGCTTAAAAGTAGCTCCTTTTCGTGCTGTCAAAAGATAACTTATGATACATATTGGCCGATATATACGGTATAAAGTCACCCGGAATTCAGAAACCGTTATATTAGGTATATAAGAGCTAAAGGAAGTATTGATTCAAACAATTTTTGACACTCGCACACAATATTGTCTGGGAAAAATTTTTCTGAATTCAATTATATGTCGCACACATTGACCAAAATTTTCCGATTTCATCTATTTTCACACTGACGATGTGAGATTTATCTTGGGCGAATTTGGTTATTTTGGCTTGACCGGTGTAGGAAAAATATGCATTAAACATTAAACTTATATGAGGGTGGGACCAAACTTAAATTTTTAAATTTTTTCGCCCGCAGGTGCGTTACAATAATATGCTGTGCCAAATTAAATCTTAAATCGCAATTGTAGGCGTGGCAGCGGGCCGATTATGCCCATATACGAGCTTTGTTTTATCTTTTTGCCAATGAACATTTGTTTCATCAAAATATCTTCATTTTTACTGAAGTTACAGCTCGCGCGAATGGATTGACGCACAGTCTGTTACTCGTCTTTCAACTCGTCTCATCATTTGATCACTTATATATATATAACCCTATATCTAGCTCGATTAGTTGAAAGTGATACGTACAACCGTTAGGTGAACAAAACTATTACAGTTTGCAAGAGTATAAAGAGTAAGGAAAGTAAGTGGAGTAACTTAGTACAAATACTCTCAAAATCAAGGCTGCGGAGATATTTTCAGATGTTGGGAAAAGCCTATATTAATTAAGTAAGCCAGAACGACATATCATTAATATAAAACAAGTAAGGAAGGGCTACGTTCGGGTGTCATACACGAACATTTTATACTCTCGCATGATAAAGTGATAATCGAATTTCATTATCCGTCATTTACATATTTTTTTATTTTGCTGTAAAATTAATAAGATTAGATCAATTTGTGTACTTTGAGTATTGAATTGTATTTTCATTTATATGTATGTATTATACAGAGAAGGCATCAGATGGAATTCAAAATAGCGTTACATGGGAAGAAGGCGCGGTTGTGAACCGATTTCACTCATATTTCGTACATGTCATCAAGGTGTTAAGGAAATAGTATATACCGAATTTCATTGAAATCGGTCGAGTAGTTCCTGAGATATGGTTTTTGGTCCATAAGTGGGCGACGCTAGGCCCATTTTCAATTTTTAAAAAAAGCCTGGGTGCAGCTTCCTTCTGCCATTTCTTCCGTAATATTTAGTGTGTTTGACGTTTTTTGTTAGTCGGTTAACGGTTTCTTCCATTTTTGAACTGTATATGTAAATGCCTGAAGGAAACGTTTCTATAGAGTTTGGTTGACATAGCTATAGTAGTTTCCGAGATATGTACAAAAAACTTTTTAGGGGGCGGGGCCACGCCCACTTTTCCAAAAAAATTACCTCAAAATATGCCCCTACCTAATGCAATCCTTTGTACCAAATTTCACTTTAATATCTTTATTTATGGCTTAGTTATGACACTTTATAGGTTTTCGGTTTCCGCCATTTTGTGGGCGTGGCAGTGGGCCGATTTTGCCCATCTTCGAACTTAACCTTCTTATGGAGCCAAGAAATACGTGTTCCAAGTTTCATCATGATATCTCAATTTTTACTCAAGTTACAGCTTGCATGGACGGACGGACAGACGGACGGACAGACAGACATCCGGATTTCAACTCTACTCGTCACCCTGATCACTTTGGTATATATAACCCTATATCTGACTCATTTAGTTTTAGGACTTACAAACAACCGTTATGTGAACAAAACTATAATACTCTCTTTAGCAACTTTGTTGCGAGAGTATAAAAAGACGCTTGAGAAGTATTAAGACACCTCAGATATTATCCAGTATGTAAGGTACTAAAGCAGCAGTATATTTGTATATCTGCGAACCCTTACTTAGATATATTGAGGCAAGAGGAGGTATTAATCTGTTTTTATAAGTTTTAAGCACAAATATGTGCTATTATTAGAAAAAGCTGTTGTCTGAGTTCTATATAGAAGAAAAAATTTAACATTAGGAGAAAGATACCAAACACATTACACTAAACCACATGCTCATCTGATTTTATCCTGACGACGTTAGATCTAAAATATACGGTCAATACTAATGAGAAAGCTAGAATAATACCAAACCACCCAGAAAAACTTAATTGAGGTTCGGTGGCTGTACAGTGGGAGTGGCATGGGCTTTCAAACAAAAGTTAACTTTTATTATTTTTATCGGTATACAATGTTGTATTTTTGTCTGTTTTCATTAATAATTGAATATAAAGTAATAATAATAATTGTATAAAATACAAATATGAAATTATTCCTGCACTGTATCTTAGCCTAATTCGGCACTCCTATTTGCTGAGAGTCGCGGTAGCTGCTATTGCAGTGCGCAACTGTTCCAATTGAGTATTTATAGTATTTAATATATCTTATTAAGATCGAAATATTTTATTTTATATGTTTATGAATACGGTTAAGACCTTTTCAGGAAAGGAAATTAGAAATATTTTTATAATTCAGACCAAAATTGAGATTACTTATCTCCGATTATAATAAATGAGACAAATTAGTATATGCCGCTTATAATTAATCCATCCGGCTAAGTTCTAAGTTCAATAAATCGACCAATTTTAGCCAACATTCACACATATAATTGATATAAAATATATTCATTAAGGTGATTCAAAAGATTTTTTTTTCGATTGGTACTCGGAAAAATAAGTTCCTCAATGAAAAAAAATTATTATGAATGATGAAACTCATAGTTTTGTAGGAAATTTACTACTCTATACAAATGATCTCCAATGATTTTTCGATTAAGTTAAGCGTTTACGAGATACTCATCGTCGAACATCAATGCATATTAGGGTGGATTAAAAAAAAAAATTTTTTTTCGTTTGTTAATCTAGGTTCCTAGACACCTCTAAGGAATCCTCTCCAAAAACCTATGAGTTTCATTATTCATATTAATTTTTTTCATTGAGTAATAAAATTAATAATAAATAAAAAATTTTCCCAAAAATAATCAAATTTTAACTGTTAATATCTTTTAAACGGTTGGGTTTACGAAAAAATCGTGGAGACCTTTTTTGTAGAGCATTCAATTTCCTACAAAATCTAAGGAACAAGATATTTTTTCAAGTAGTTGGTAGAGAGATATAAGTTTTTCTATCTGATAATAAGAAACTATAGAAAACTGTATGTAGGAGGACCTTCCCGTTACAATTAAAAACTTATATGTCGTGCTTAGTTGTTGACTTAACCGCCTATATTTATCCTTTATTCTCCTCTTTTTTGGCGTAGACAACGCTTATGCGGCTATAGTCGTGTTATTTATATTTTGTAGCGATTTTTAAAATCGATTTTGTATTTTTGCTTAACTAGCAAATAAGTTACGTAATATTTAAAACTATAAGGGCTCTTATCTCCGACCGACAGTTTATGCTCATTATATTCCCAACTAAAGAGTCCGCTGATTTAACACATTTTAACTCCACTCCACTCTCTTAACCAAATGTAAACCAAACATTTAAAAGACTGCTCGTTTAAATATATATTCTAATCTGCTCTCCTTTACAAAGAGTCTCTAAGTTAACAAATGGGGTCTCGTGAATGTTTTTATCTTATCTGCATGCTAATTTTTTCTAATTTTTAATGCCGTTTGCAACGAGCAACATGTCGCGCTTATAAATACCCTTCAGCTTTCATGTATGTACAAGTATATGACAATCTCAGTACGCCGGCGGCAGTCTCCACAGTTACCGCCACCCTCGTCAGGTCATTTATTAACTCGTGCGACGCGCCACGTGGGGCTTGTCGCGCAGCGCAGCGGCAATACAATGCATTCAATGTGCGGCCAACTTCAGACGGTGCTTTTGCAGGCGCGGTGGCGTCTGGTGGGCGGTTCGCAACATGTTATCGCTTATCGCCGCTTGTAAATCAACACGTTCATTTACGTGGCTAAAACATTAAACCGCTAAAGTTTTAAAATGTTAAAACGCTGCGTGGACTATTTATGTGTGTTGGCATAAGAACGCAGGAGCTGGCGCTCGAATTGGAGTCAACACGTTCTCTTAAGCGTCTCTCCGCTTTGCTAGTGCGCACTGTTGCAGACTCATATGTGTTTTATATTGTTCAAAAGCTCTTTAGGAAAGTTTTAATATTTTGTAGTAATGTGCCGTTATAGCGCACATACACACATGCACTTATGCGGATATATGTTATTAGAGTTCACAACCTGCGGCGGTCGTAATTTATAAGCGCTCTTTATGAGTATGAGTCGTAGCGCCCCCTACCCCCGCTAGCGTCAGTTATACTCAGCTGTGGTTGTAGAGCTATATCCTGCTGCTGCATTCATGTGAAATTATGGTGTTTTTTACTACTTGAAAGGAAAGTGTCATTCGCCAAGTAGTTGATCGTTGTTGCTGGTGTTATTTTAATGTTTTGTGCTACCCGTAATTATGAACCAACACACGCAACCGTCGATTCTGATAAACAAATTTTATACTTGTAGTAAATCACAGTGCAATTCATTAACAGCCAAATCATCATTTTACTTTATCCAACGGTTGTTTAAAATATATTTATTTGATTATTATAGAACAGTTGCATACTTCCATTTGAAGATGAGTCAACGAGGGGAGGGCACTGAAATAAATCATAAAGTATAGAGTTTTGTTAAAAAACGCTCCAAAAATATTTGCTACAAGTAAATTCCTAAGAACCACTTCTCTCATATAACGATTATAGACGAGGGACCTAATTCTTCTTCCAAAATGGAATGGAATATCAAGCAGCATGGATGGAGTCATGTGTAGAAGTTCAAGCAAGTGAGTAAAGCTCTCTGATCGCCATTCACTTGGGAGTGGCCCGAAACGACTATTTTACAAATGGCTCAAGCAGCCCACGAATACCGATATTAGACCAAGTATCATTTGGGTAGCCAAAGATTTAAAGTGGGTAGGCGAATCATAACTTCTCAGGATTGTGCGTTGGGTTCGGGATCCTAATGAAAACTAATCAACAGCCTCGGATGAAAGACCGCTTGGAGCGCACCTATGAGGGCTGCCCCGTCATGATGTCATAATCGTGCTTGGCGACTTTAACGCCAGGACGGGCAAAGAAGGTATCTTTGCACAACGATCGAAAAATTCAGCCTTCATAAGAAAACATCACCCAATGGGTTGAGGCTGATCGACTTCGTGGAGGTCCATAGTATGGTTATCTAGATTCCAGCATAAGAAAATTAATCAAGCTACTTGGCAGTCTCCAGATCGAAAATACTCCAAACAGATCGATTATGTTGTGATAGACGGAAGACACGTATACAGTGTTTTAAACGTGCGCACGCTCCAAGGTCCTAGCATCGACTCGGACCACTATCAGCCAAGATACGCACCCGCCTATGTTAAGTAAAAAACGCACATCAACAAACACAGGAAGGTTCAACGTCGAGAGGCTGCAATCACAACAGACAGCCGAACAATTATCTACTCGATTTGCACTCCTTCTCTCTGAGACTCTGCTACTCGGTTAAAGGGGAACTATGGGACGGCATTTCAAGCTATATACGTACAGCTGCAACCGAAACCATTGGCTTTCTGTGTAGCAGTGAAGAGAAAGTATCGACGAGCTAACCTCGCAACGTTACAATCGACCACAACACGTGCGGAATGGGAAAGATAATGAAACCTGAGCAGGGGTTATGCTCGAAAATTCTGCGAAAAGTTTTGCCGACTATTCGAAATTTCAATACCGAAGCATTCTCTTATAGAATGCCCAGAGGTGATCTAGTGACTGATGCCCAGAGCATACAAAATTATGGAAGGAACTCATTGCGACTAATTTCGACGAATTGATTTTTTTGTTGTGGTTCCGTAGCCGTACTCAGCCTTATCTAACAGCCAACTTACCATAAAACGTCAGAGGTTTATTTGATGACAGTTCAATATTGTGATATATTTGTAATTATTTTTGAACTGATCCCAACAAAACCAAAAATGTTCTAAAATAGTTTATTATTAGCGCTAAAGTTACATGGGCGTATGTTACTTAAAGGTTTGCTAAATCAAGTTTAGGTTATTCTTAGGATTATTTTTAGGTTTTTTCCTTCAAGGTAAAGCGAGCTAAGCTACTTGACGCCATAACTACCTAATCGTATTAATTTATTTTTTTGTTTCTATTTGTACTGTTTTTATTGAATGAAGAGCAACTTATAAGTCAGATTAACAAAAACAAAAACACAAAATAAAATAACAACATATCTTTAGATTAGCTGACAACGAGCTTATTACTTGTATGTGGCAAGCGAGCAGCATGAATATGAATAATTCCATTTTTAACCCCTCAACTTGAGCAAGGAGCTTAGAAAACCACAACAAATAAATTTATAAATACTTTGAAAATGCACAACAGTATTAACATTCATACACGTAATAACACAACTCTGTACCCCCCAAAAGCATACATTGGGACCGCGTCCCACCTGTAAGCCACCCTGAACTACTAACTGCTATCGTTACTAAAGTTTGATTAGTGCCAAAAATAATGTTTTGCAAATGCACATTGCAGTCACAGCGATTGCCATACAGTTATAACAGCAGCGCGCTGGCGATCATCCATCAGAAGACACGTGAGCGCTTTGTATTCTATTTCACCTTCTGCTTGCGGCTAAATATGCACACGCCACTTTATATGCGCGCTTGTGTGTATGTATGTGTGGCGGTAAGACCTGCCACATATTGTATATCATAAGTTTAGGAAAAGCAGCTTAACGGCTCTGCAGCCACAAAGGTTGCAAGCAAACTGCAGCGCTGTGTCTTCGCAAGCACCGAGGCAGCTGCCAAGAGACAAGCTGCAGCGCCGCTCGCCAGCGGGTCGCCTGCGCTGTCGAAGCTTTGCTGAGCTAGTAATAATGCAAAAATATGCGCACAGCTTTTTTGACTTTACCATTTCAATATATGTCTGTATGTATGTATGAGTAAGCCCAAAACACGACAACTCCATGTTGGCTGACGGTGGTTGACGGTGGCTGTTGCAGCCTCTGCCTGCACCGCGCCAATGCTCAACTGCTTCCGCTCGTGATGTTGCTTGGCTGTTGCATATACTCTATTAGCTTTTGGCCATAATATTTTGCATTTGTGTGGAGCTGTCAGGGCTTACAAGCATGCCACCGCTGGTGTTCGGGTGTTCGTGTGTGCATGTTGGTTTGTTGGCCGCACATTTGTCGTCTTATTTGTAACAACATTGTTAGTGTTATTTGCTGCTGTTTCGCCTTGTAGTGTCGTCTTTTTATGCGCCGCACAAGAAACAAATGAAATTATTAACCTCGCTTGTATGCAACATAAATAGGATTAGTGCCACATAGTAAAGTGCTCGCCAGCTTACCAACTCCGGGCTGCGCTGCCATGTGCTCGGCGCGCAGCAAAACATGACTTCCGGTTTTTCTTTGCTTGGCCGCCCGTTGCAGCGCGACGCACACTTGCAACATGCACACATGCTCGCATACATATGCATATGAACATGAATAAATACTTGCTTATAAACGAATGAGCGAATATGAAATAAAATGGTTATGCCGCCGACCGCACAGCTTTGCGGCGCGGGGAGGCTATGGGGGAAATGGATAATATTGCTGTGCCATAGGTGGAGCGTTGTGTTGTTGTTGCAGCGCTTGCAGGGGTAAAGTGTGAAAGCATTTCACATGCAAGGACTTCATTTGCCTGTGGCTGCAGTTATAAACAATCAGATACTTTTATTTATTCCCGCAAATGTACATAAATATAAATATATGAATGCATAAATTTGTGGCACGGTATGTTGGCGAGGCAACCCAGTGAACCAAAAAGCAAAAATTGCGTGAGAAGACTATTTTGTTGAGTCTGTTGGAAAAATTACTTCCCGTGAAGTGAGAGAACGTAATAATACTTGGAGAGCGTGGAGCTCTTTCTGCTTCTCATCTCCTTATAAAAGTGAAGTAGTTCGTAGTTGCTATTATTCAAATTATGCATACAATATATATATTTAAATCTATATTTAAATGATAAATTTTGCTTTCTTGTATTCGAAGAAAGATTTATTAGGATATCAAGATATTAAATAGGAAATCTGCTGTAGTTTAAAAATTACTTTTGCAAATGTAAATTTGACTGCATTAGAATAAGTTCTATTGTTGGTCCCTTAGACGCAGAGAACAGTCCACTGTGTTACTAGAAATCTCTTTAAGTCGGAGCTCAAAGGCTTTTGAACTGATCGAAAACGTATGCAGACAAATCAGGAGATAGGAGGAAGCTGGGAGAAAAATTATGGGGTACAGAATAACCTTAAATTCAAATTAATATTATCAACAAACCGGTGATAACGCTGCTTCGAACTACAAATCACTTAGAAAAAAATTGAACACATAAAAAGTTAATGAGAAGACTCATGCAATATTGTAGGAATATGTCTCTTTAAAAAATATCTAAGAATACTTCCTCAAAGTTATAGATAGAAATTCGAAATATTTTCGAAGCTAGAAGGAAAATAGTGACCGAGCGTCTAGCAGATATATGAGCGATTGGGCAGAAAGCGAAACATTAACGCGCGATTTCTCGGCTTTTCATTTTTACGATTTTTCTTGATTGGCGGGCAAGATAAAAAACTAAACGTCTTATCGAATTGGGGCAACATTTATTTTCTTTGGCATTAAATTATCTTCTATTTAAACTAAAAAAAAAACTAATAAAAGACATGTTTGAACATATTTTCAAACAACATAAAGTGGAAAATTTTTGGCAAAAACCCAATTTTTTTTCAAGTTTTAAAAAACTGTAGAATTTTGCACTTTTATTAGAACTTTTTTAGTTTAACTAGAAGATATGTTATTAAAAAATATGAATTTATTTAATTTTTTTGTTTCAGTTAGAAATTGCGACCTGCATCCTGCCCGCCGTCCGGCAAAAGAACTTGCGAGATTCATCGGGCAATTGCTTCCCAAAAGCAGAATATAAAAGATTTTGAAATCAAATAATGTAAGAATGATGTTTAAATATATAACCATAAACCCCAGAAATTTTGTTTTAATCAATGAGTTCTTTACTTTCTAAAGACAATCTCAAAAAAATCGAAGCGAAGTTTAACGGTAAGGTCGGACTAGAATTGAAGAGAAAGCAGAACTCAATCAATTACGAAAATTCAGCTTTCATAACGATAATATGCAATGACAAGGAACAGAAAGAAAGAAGTTGAATCAGAGGAATTCTAAGCTGTTTTTATATTCTAATATATAGTTGCTGTAAATTAAGTTCCTAACATTCCAAAAATAAAGAGAAGAGAGTTAGTAAAAGGTCTACAGGTTTATAATAATTTTGTTGCCATAGGCATAAGATCGATTTTGGATATATTTGTAGCCACAGTTCATGGCCCTTTCA